>LUCH01004597.1:26915-51039 GCA_013368495.1 Paragonimus heterotremus | reverse complement strand
CTGTACAAAACGCTACAAGTGGAGCATTCATGACCAATGTCCAAACGTTTATGGGATACTTCAATTCACTATCAAGATAGATTTTGTCTGAGTTACTGATCAGTTCGTAGGAATATTTATTGGAATGTGTCCGAAACTTTACTTTTAGTGGAGGTAGAATTGTCACTATACAAAGCACCAACTTATTGCACGGACAGTTTGCCATCATTAAAACCGATGTAAATGACATCCCCTTCCTATGAGACTTCGGTGGGTCGAAGGGTGATAGTAATCCACACGGTTTTACAAGATCAGTCATAATTTCACTAATAATCATCAACTGCACCAGTAGCTGTAGATGTTGCCCTATGTGGTCTTCCAATTCAACGACACTGTCTACGTTACCTTTTTGCCGAACTTTCTTTTAGTCACCCAATATTGACAACACCCTCTACGTATGCGCATGCGCGCCTAAAGCGACGACCCCAAAGCCCTTATCCGAACGGAGTTTTACTACATTGTGCCTCCCTAAGTTCTTTTAACGATTGCAGATATCACACCCTAGCCGTTGATCAGAGTCAAGGTAAGCCCATAGCACCACTATGATTCATCACCAACGGTACGCCAATACGTCTGTTACCTGTCTGACTGAAAGGGGTCATGTGACCTTTCTGACTGATCACCTACACAGTAGCCTGGCTGCACTCGTGTGCGCAGCTTATCATCACACCGGACGGCAGTTCTCTCACCGATCGATTCTACTGTACGCGGTGCTACAATACATACGTGTAACGCTTGACTGCACCTGGCTTACATATTATAGATACAACAGGTCAAAGGTCAGACAAGTGATCGGGGAAATTTTCAGAATGGGTCTCAACAAAAACAACCTATTATTTTATACTTAAATACTGATTAATGCTTCTAGTTGCACCGAAGAACGGTTCAGTACGTAGTTGCCGAAATCCACTGGAAGCGGTTCTCCAACAGACCTCAAGCGGGACTTCAGCAGACGGTTATTATAAACCCTATATATACGATCGACGATTGTCACTCAAAGTAGTGCAAACACGATACAAGAGCACAACGAGTTTCCGGCGATGGATAGTAGATAGCAGTGTGTTTAAAGCGAATCAGGTAGTTGCATTTTTCCAGTTTCTATGTAGACGATGAAAGTATACTTAAAGTTGTTGCTGCCTGCCTTTGCTTGGTTACTTCTTAACAGTGAGGCGTGAATGACAAAGATATTGACCTTGCTGAGTGCGTTAAGTGTGAAAATGCATCTTTGCAAGTGCATGAACGGTCAAGCATTTCAAGCTGATTAAAGGACACAATGATTTGTGTGTCTCAACAGGAAATTACCGTTCTAGAAATCTAGAACAGTTGAGCTCCTTTCCAGTGTAAAAACAAGGCGACTAGAGCACAAACAATGGTAGGTATACGCACAACTATCTGGAGGTAAGTGGTTTATGAAATTAGAAGCATAGCAACAGATCGAAACAGACAAAGGTTCATAACGTTTAACAACAAACAAACACTCATGATGGATTGGACCGCTGGATCAACCTTCCATTCGGACGTAACTACTCGACGATCGTTTTTCAACCTCCCGGTCAACGCTATACCAAATTTGTGTACCTACCTTAACAACGCTGATCAACGAATATGATGCTGACTAGTATTTTCAAACTTTGGACTCGCACTTGAACAACCTATCTGTTACGGGTTATTTTTTAATAGAAAACAGAAACGTGAGTTCCTGGTACTAAGTGTAAACTACTTCGGATTTAAGCTGTGAAAATCAGGTCTACAACCGCTGGAAGCACAAATATGAGCTCTGTTAGAAGCACTAACAAATTTAAACGACACTGAACTTCGGTCACTTTCAGGAGTGGCAACTCAGTATTCGCGATAAACACCATTTGAAACAATTTGTCTAACAGCTGCTGTATCCAGATCTTATAACGCCGTAAAACTATGTGTAATACAACGGACCAAGCCCTTGCCAGTCTCCTCGGCTACGAACAAACAGCCTACGCCTGTCACATCCCACTGTTTATACAAATATTGATGTAGTTGCAGTATGAGCTACATAGGGAGGACAAATCGTCAGCTGGCTTCTCGTGGCATGTTTCCAAGTGGCTGGAAACACAACTAGAAACACCAGGCACATGCATCGAGGCCGACGGAAGGCACCCGACATCATCAATAGCAAAATACCTAATCCAATCAGGACACAGAGTCAAGGTTTATGACACATTCTCTGTGAATTTTCGAAGTCACCGGAAACGTATCCTCCAGTTTGCTGAGGCTTTGGCTATCAGGCGTTATAATCCCTTCCTGTGTGTTCAGAAACTGTTTGTGTTGACGCTGTGGCTGCCTTGGTAGTCAGGATTCCTACCTGTTTAATCTTCATTTCTGTATCTGTCTGTCTAATCCCTTAAGCCATTATTTACACCCTTCGGAACCTTATCTTACTGTTTAAAACTAGTTATATGTCCATGTGTGATCAGAATGTACGAAATGTTACTCCGGAGAACATCACATGATTTACGTCTTCTCATTGACTTATTCAAACACCATTTATGATGAGGCGGCTTCGTCCCGTTTATCAGACTGTGCGTAAAGGTGAATGCTGAAGGTAGACCTCGACCCACAAGACTGCTTTCAACACAGTCTCATAGATTCTTACTTCACCATGCAGGTTAGTACGGGAAAACCGATCGTACTGTTTTGCGATGTTTCCTCACATGGTCGCGTTGCCGTATTAAGCCTCCAAATGTCTACGAACAGCTCATTTCGAACTACTGATGAATATATATATAGTTACTGACAACTTGACCTGAAAGCCTTGGTGTAAATCTGTTTCACCCGAACCTCCTCATGAACGCTTCAAAAGCTTTCACGAACCCCTTACTGTTGGGAGAAGAAAAATGCGACAGAACAAAGGGCTCGGCCACGAACGATCCATTGGTATCATCCTATCCAACGATAACGGCCATATTCAGTTCACCCCTTCGTGATTCAATAACAACGCTGACGCATCAAGCTGGCTATCATTACCGGATATATCTTCCACTAAATTAATTCCACAAGAACTTGTGGATCTTATTCAACGGTTCAACCTATTACGTTAACGGATAGATGACGATAAGCAGACAAACACCCCGTGATAACGTTACTCAAGCGGTAGGTACAGATAAGAAGGGCCAAGAAGGGCACCTTGTGAGTTTGTACTTTTTCTACCCAAAGCTACCGAATAAAGATCTTAAAACAGATGGTCGATTTTAAGAGCACGTGTGGGGGTTTCCGAGCCAGTATAAACATGTTCAAAATAAACACAGTGTTGCCCGTCTATGTCTTGAAAATGGAATATTTATCCCGTCTTTGCTTATGGTGGCCCAGGCTAGACAGTGACATTGCGCCAATAGTTAGGAAGTGCTTTGTACCGAGATAATCAAAAGGCTGTCCCCAATTTGGACAAAAACCTCATAGAAAGGAACTCATTTTCACTTTTTACGTCCGGATTATGGTCGAATGATTTTATCGATCGCAAATGGACGTTCTGTGGTGACAATCGAACAGAATAATATCATGTCTGAATTTCCTTATCGGAAAACTTACGACAGTTGGATGAGCAGATCAATTTGTTGTCCCCGTGTATTGTTACAGATCCTGGAAAATAGCCAACAACGGGTATTCACTACTTAGCCGTTACAAGTAAACGTAAAAGAGAATCGTCTCACTTATTCTACGAAGGTTCTCGTTCAAAGACTCATATTAGGTTACAACTATTAAAAGGTCATCTCGAATTACACAATAAAGATAGGTGTTTGCTCGAACCGGATTTTATACGTGAGTGTGCACCCACAAAGGAAACATGACAACTTGTGACTGTCACAAGTACACACGAATAATTTATGCGAGTACATCTGGAAGATGTATGATTGATGCGAAGTCTATTGAATACTGCACACCCGAAGGTATCTAATCTGTAGGGGACTAACTCAATAAGAGGCTAAAAATGCAAGTATTCAGTACAAAACTCAGCAGCCGAATAGTCCACACAGGCAATCCCAATCTATGTGAAACAGGAACGTCAAGGAGACGAGACGCGCGCACCAAAAGTGTATTGCTGGGCAGAATCAATTCAAACAAGTGAAGTTCATTCTGTACAAGGAAAATTGGTGCAAACTGTATATAAAAATAAAGCGCAATGTGAAAATATGTACAATACCCTATAAATCTAGCTTCACACACGCCGGAATGATTGCGGTGAATCCACTACATATGACTGTTGCGATAAAACTTTTTTCTGTAGTGCAGTAACAATAACAGTAGTAGTAACCACCTGCCCCTAGTTAATCACTTTACACAGAGACCCTTGTCATTGTAAACGTTAATTGTGTCTGGATTGGAGAAGTGAACCTAATTCTTGAAAAGAGGCAGGTAACTGGACAACTACTTTTACATTTACTATGGTGTATTCGATCTGAAGACGACAAGTCGTGAACCAACTTATTTGCCACGTTTTGAATCCTTATGAAGTTACTGTTTTAACGTATTTTGTCCTACCGTAACGAGAAGGAACGATTACACTATGCTAATCAGAAGTAGATAGGCGGAAGCAAGAAGTTAGGGGTTGAAGTTGTAGTGAGATCACCTTCGACATCTCCAAAATTCTAAACTCCCTGCGACGTGACAGTCGCCTTACCAGTACCATCATGCCTGTTCACATTATGTTGTGAATGTAAATTTAGCACAAACCACTAACATCAAAGTTAATAGGTTGGCGTAGGTATCGCAGTTTTACTGGTAGCTGTATAATGAATCCACGCAATCTCTAATGCTGTAGGCTACATTCACTAGGACAACAAAGTTTTAGCTATTACCGCTGGGAACGCCACTCAACCAGTCTGACGCTTGATTGAATTCTGAAGGTCAACTGCGATTTCCGTCGACATTCGTCCTCTCTGGCGGCTGCCTTCCGGTTGTGTTCAAGGTTCTCTCACATTCAACTCCCTAGCGCCATTAGTTGTTACGTTGAAATCTGCTTGTGAACGATGAGTAAATCAAAAAATAAAATTTGTTTGCAGATTCGCCGTTTTCTCACTGTGACTTCCGATCAACGTTAATATAAGGCTGGGAAAACTTTGGGCGTACGAATCTAGGAACTAGCATCATGATAAAGTAATTGGGGGCGAAATGCAAGAAGGAACGCTAGAGTACGCTTCAGCAAAAAAAACAGTGTTTTGCGTACACGAACTTGACATTGGCAACTGTGACGTCTCGGGATTATTGCTATTTGCAAATGACTGTTTTCCAAATGCTGCTGTAGCGTATGCGTCATGTGTCGACGACTACGTGGTACAAATGAAGTACTTTCGTTCACACCGTATTACAATCCCTATCATTTCTTTTTGCTTGATCTTTATGCCCAAGAATGCCTTTCTGAATCAGGACACTCGTTGTTTTGATCGCATTTAAATTGGGCACAGTTAGAGAATTTAGTCTTACCAGAACCGTAAGTATCGCTTTCAAGTAAACAATTTAACTCAGTGGTTGTCACGGTTTCTATTCAAAAACTGATAAGCTAACTTTAAAACATATGTCATCGACAAGCATATTTCTGTCACAAGTTGACAATTTCAGCTGGTCAACAATTCCCAGCTGTTGTTTCAGAATTAAAAATGTATTCACATTTCAGTGTTAATAACTGAGTCCACCTTGATCAGTGGACTGCTAGTGAAAGTTACTGCTCCCATTTACTGAGACATGATGGATGAATGTTCACAGAGTTGCTCATTTTGTACCGATCAGACTGTCATTTACAAGTAGTATGACAGTACTTGTGTGCCTCTCTCTACTAAACATTATTGCATAAGTCGCGGTCAAAAAACAACCCAACACGAAGTAAACTGGACCAGCCAGCCACTTCTACAAAGTTATGGTGAACAGAATGCATGGCGGTTTATTATCCTGCTACAGTAACGCAAATTTTGGTGACAGTCTGCCAACATTCCTCAAACGGTAAGGTCGAAACACTTAATCAAGAATGCTTTCACAAATATCAGTAGATTGGTTGATAACAGCCCGTCACGCTACTGAAGATGGGGCGAGTGAAGGAGATTGCTCACTCGAACTGTAAAAGATACCCAGACGATTGAGTTACGCATATCTTCGGTCCCGAGACTGTCAACAAGAAAAAAATCGGCAGGCTGAATAACCATTTATAACGGATCAACAACTGGTTATCCATGAAAACCTTAACGGTGTCAGCTCTAAGTTTAGGTATTTCTCACAACGACAAGTTAGAAGCACGCAAGCCTACGGGCATGAATAATCTCGTATGAGTATAATAAACATCATCAACCGCAAGAGAATAATTAGCGTCACGATTCAAATGTAGGTAGGTGTGACGGATGAAGCATTCCGATCGACATGACTTTCCACTTGGAAAAGATTGACTGATGCTCCCTACAATTGTGAAGATGCAGTCCTAAAACACAGCTTACAATGAGTGATTTGTTGGCAATGCTGAGTTAGTTCCAAAACCAGCGTCATTTTGTCAGTATGGTATAATACAAAACAGTTATTCTATTTCGCGAAGTAACTTACAAAACCTGATAGTAACATTGTCGTTCCTCTGGTTTGCATCATTTGCACATCATATAAGAAGGCGATCACAGCAGATATTCAAGCCTGCACATCTACTGATTTCTCGCTATTTGAAACCATATAGTCAGGCAGACGGGCCTGTACATATATACGTGACACGGAAAGTGTGTTGGCAACCCCCCTGCGTTATCTCAGAATGAATTTTGAAAACACTCAATGGTGCAAGTTGCGCACTTTAGCTGGATTTGAACTAGTAAGAGAAAGAACACGTCCAGGTACGACAGGTGGGTGGATTTAGCACATCCACAAATGATGGACTGATTCGGCAGAAAGGGACTCAGCGTACCGCCATTACCAGACACCTGAAGGTAGTTGGACACAAGGCGGGAGCATCTACGAGATTCTAAGTAATTTTATAATGCAGAAGAATGAAATTTGTAGAAGCCAGTGGAAGGTCGCCAGATCAAACATGTTCTTCTAGTGCAGAAACAGATGATCGCCTCCCTTGCTTTACCTTAGTAACTACTACTTTCGCCAGCGATTTTCTCTTCTGTTGTTAATTTTACTTTAACCAGACATTAATCTGAGTTCAACCCGATCTTTGCATTTCGAATTTTCAACATCCAATCCACTGTGAGCATCAACTCTTAGAATTTAATCATTGATCCGTATTTCTTGAGATCTGCACATCAATACCAACCTTTTCAGCATTGACCTCATGCCACTGTGACTAGAACGTCGCTGATTTGCTACTAACAAGCATAATATCTTTGTCCTCCGTTGTTATCCCCAAGTACTATAAGTGGCTTGTACCATTTTTATTGTTGTAACGGATTTGAGGAGAACGAAATTTTCTTTTACAAAACATATTGCACTGTAACATTCCCTTTCTTCAGATTCATTTGGGCAACCATCGTCTAAGAAGGCGTTTGTATATCCACCACATATCTGGGTTTATGTGATCGAGCTGACTGACTCGTTTTGTCAAACGAAATGACACCGGGTCGCGCTCCACTTTGAATAATCATTATACTTGAAAACAGGTTCGTGTTTTCGTGAAGCACATTTACTGACCACTGCTGCTAATATAAGATTCACTATGGATTGGGAGATGAAAGCTGTCTGACATGGGCAGATTCGGTGTGCATATTTGTGTAGGATTATTAGATCGGTGTTTGTTATTTTACTGTCGTAAACACAACCCACTACTCGTCGACCTCTTTTTCGGTCGCTGCCAATGTGCGATTAGTGCCCAGTTTGCCAAAGCGACATAAGTCGTTGGTGTCAGATCACCCGATTACTGGTATGCACGTTTCGCCACACCGTAACCTCACAGAATGATGAACGGGATTTGCCCATATCACGCGGATAAACGTCTCCCAACAATTTACAAGATCGTTGTCTGATTGCCCGACGCCTCTTAACTTGAAGTATCGTCGCCTTATTTGCAAATGCTATTTTTCGCACAGTCTACTTTATATAAGTATACATGTACAAGTACTGTTTGAAATATGCATATGAAAGAAAGTATACTATACTCAAAATTCATCAGTCGTTCGTTTCTTCTCAGTACACGTGTTGTTTTGCGCTGAGTTATTCGAAGTTGAAGGCTAACAGAAGCTGCTGGTCATTGCAGCGTACTTTCGAACCTATCGGTATCGACTACTATCTCCAATGTGAACTCGGAATCCTCTCGCATTTGCAAGACCGAATAACCTCAGAGCAAGTACCAACATGCATAAAGATGGAGCTCTAAACCCATGCATCCTCCTGATTCACTGTAAGTAAATTCCTTCATTTTCATTATCTTTTTTTCTTGTTCATTCCTTAATTTTATCGCCACCCAAAGAATCCATACTGATGTATAAGGCCGATGTGTATCAATATTCACTATCGGTCTTACAGTGCTAACTTCCTAGTAGGCACATCCCGTATGTAAAACATGTTTATTTCTGAGTAGTCTTCTGAACGCCGGAAAATATCACTAGTTACAACCATTAGGTCCTTATTTTTTGTACATACCCTTTTACTCACTCCCGCCGATGAGTGGTATGCAACCAAATTGACACAATAGGTCATAGTTACGTGGACTGTTCCAGTAGAAACTTCATTGAGAATGAAATTCATGTGGCCAGGTGTTAAATGAACCCAGTGGCTGATATCGGTTTTAATGAAGAAGAGACTAGATACCAATTTTCAAAAATTTACAGACTCAAACTATGCGTGCATCAAGGTGAATTTGGGTTTACAGAGGGCCTAGGCTGTTTCTATTATTCATGATGCACCTAAATTGCTCACCGACAAACCGCCTTTCGAAGACGGTGCAGCAACGGCAGGAGTACACAAAAATATTAAAATACTCATCAGTCAACTGTGAATCTTTATTGGTTTGCACATCTGTATAGCAGATGGTATTCAGTTGAATTCTTATGGACTGGATTGGCTGCACTGTGACGCTATATTGGTTCAACGTATTTCCTAATGATACTCATAGAGAATGGAACCGACATAAACGTGAACAGTATGCTCAGTACTGTATGGCAGAATCAAGAGATCATTTGTTGCAGAGCTTCAGATTAACGAATCGAAAGTAAAATTTACTCAAAACCTGCTCCTCTGAACATTCCTACATCGTCTACGTTTTAAAATGTACTTGCTGAACCATGCCATACGAGCTGAAGTATTACGCCAGGAATCCAACAACTTGACGAGAATAAGGCTGGCTTTATCGTTTATTTTGAAGAGCAATGTACACAGTTTCGTTTAAGGGGAAAACAAACGGTGACACTAAAACTAAGCGACAGATATGTATGAGGTGAATGTGAAAACAAGCTGTCTGTCAAATGTGAAATGTTGCGTGGTTAAAAACATGGAAAAATTCACCAATCCTGTCACAGGAATAGCAAGCGTTAATGAACCAGTCATCAAATGAAACGTTGTTTGTGCCGTATATAACAAACGGGTATAGAATTTTAGAAAAATGCACGGGAAACAATTTTTTTAAAATCAGTGAACGGTCAGTCCTACAGAATCAAAAGCTCTTCAGGACACAGAAGTGCTATTACAATCAAGGCTCATACATCGGGACAGAAAAATATGGCCAGTGATCAGTACTTTATATCCAACTCAATTTGCTTGAGTTTTAGAGAAATCATTTTAAAAAACAATCAAGATTTCGGCTGGATTCTAGCCAGCGACAATAACAGCGTGCCCAGAACCTGTTGGTGCTTTACTAGCTAAGTTACAGAGCCACGCTGGAGGCTCACAAGTTCCTCATTTAGACTCAGTTACCGGTTAAATCTACCGTATCACAGGGCTTCCGTCAAATGTGTGGCTGCCAGCGCAGAATTGAATTCAGAGTGGAAAGGTAATCTCTTGGATTATCCAATGGATATTGTAAATCGCAATGAATTAGGTGGGTAAACGAGTCCGAAATCTGACATTTCTGTACTACCGGTAGCTCAGCTGGTAGGGCATTTGTCACAGCTAAACATGCTGTTTAAGTCACTGATTCTAATCCGGCCTAATTTCGGATTTTTAACCGTTTGGTTTCTTGTATATGCTAGAAGTGTTTGATGAGTGTCACGTGGTGTTTCAACTACTTAAACAGCGTTTTGTCATCATTCTGGTCAAGGGGTTTTGACAAGATTATAACAGAAAATACATATGAATACAGTAGGAACAAGAAATTTCATGTTATAATTTGACAACAGTCAGACTGTGAAAGCGAGCTGTTTCTCTGACAGAGTCATCGAGGAACATGTTCGCACGTTTTGACTCCAGATATTCTTTCTTTGTGCTGGCGGACATGCAGAGCAGACAAATCAGCTTGAGCATCCTAGGTTGATAAATTTTCGTGCTATAACGGCAATAACAACAACAGTCACCAGACACAGAGCATCCATGAGAACTTAAGTTTGTCAACACCTGTTTTTAATCATTGTCATAGAAGGTGGTTGGTTCATTTAGTTGTTTTTGCGCGTGTATATCATGATTAGATAGGATACTTGACCGGCATATGATGGCACGTTAAACGGGTGAACACCGTTCATACGGTTTATGCGTTGTTGGTGATGGGAAGTGTGGGGCCTGTACAACTTTCTTCCAAGCGCACAGTTCAGAATGGTAGAGTGTGACTGTGAACCGGTGTGTCGCAGATATCAGTAGTGACTAGACATTCCGATGACCCTTGTCTATTGAATCCCCTACAATCGCATATAATTTTTATGAAATATCGAAAACGGTTATTTACAACCATAACCTTTCACTAAGAGCAGTTGTCCTTATTCACGTTGTAGATGAATGAATATTTAACTGTCCGACACAATGAAAAGATAAATCGATCGGCAGTTTAAAATGTCATAGAAAAAGATCAAGACAAACACTGGCTATCAGTATTCTTTCTGTCTCTGCAGTTGTTTGCTGTAGGTGCAAGGAAAACATGTATTATGCAAACGGTCCGATCAAAAACAGGCAGGAACACAGTGGAAAAAGAGTGCTTGGTGCTACGATAGTTTTAATGAACACATTGTTCGAATCATAGGAGGAATCACAGAGAAGGTTGTAAACGTTTCGCAGCCATTGAAGTGGTCGGAACAGGATAGTCAACTATCACAAAATAAAAAAGGTTTGGTTGAGAAACGCAAAATAATGAAATCTTTCGTTGGGTATATGGATGGTATGACTCATTGTTCAATAAAATCCATTGGGTTGCGTATTATTCACGAGGAGTAATTGACTGCTTTTGTCACTCGGTGAAAAACTACTTGTGGTCTGTTTTTCTGTACGTCGAGGAAAGCAGAACAGATAGTAGTGGAATTAATAATCACAATCCTTCAGCGATCTGCTGTCTTGCCTTCTGGGTGTTAAAACTGTAGGCGTTTCAGCATTGCGGTATGGTGGTGTGACTTACGTTGTCGAAGCTGAACTACGTATCGAACGCACACAACGCCCGGCCCGCTTCAAACAGGGAATATTAGGAGTAATGCCATGACTGGCCGCTCCGCAATTCGTCTGAAGGCCTGTCTGTACTGCAATCGGTCAACTAAGGTCAGACATGTAGCCAGCCATTGGCTAACCGGTTGTGTCACTTGCTCGTCATTTCTGGGTTCCGTCTGATGTGGATAAACTGATCACTTGACCACGCGACTGCCAAAGTTAGTCATTTGCTTTTACATATTATTATTCCACGGCACAGTACACTAATAAATCTTGCACAATTTTATTCTATCCTAACTTTTGACCTTGCCGTCAACTACGTAGAATATTTTTCAGCCCTAGGTTTTCCGCTGTTCGGCTTCTGAGAACATCATATCAATAGTCGCATTGCTCTAACAGATCTAAATTATTTCCTTGTAAACTGAAACGTGTGCACCTGACTTAAGTGAAATTATTTTCATTCCTTTCTCACTTCTCATTCGTCACTGTTACCACTGTTAAACTAATTCTAAATGGGTTGTGCCATGTATGAATAGTGTTGCCCTCATCGTATGAATAGTGTTGCCCTCATCGTACACCTACCAGACCACTACCGCTTGCAGCCTATCTACCATGTAAAACGGTTGCTGTTAGTGTCAGCTTCGTTGACAGAAGCTGGGTGTGTACTTGTCACGGCAATATCGTTTGATCCGCTTAGAATTGTTTCGTTTTGTGTTTATGCTTCATTCATGTGACAAATGTGGCATGCAAGTGCTGACGTATTGGGGTGTGTTACGCGGTGTCGCCTTTCGCTGCTTCACTATCACTGCAACTGAGTCAGAAACATAATAAATAGGTCCGTATCGTCTGGGTTTGCTCTATTAAATTTGCTAGAAAATTTGCGGTGAGCGTTTTGTTTCTCTACTAGCTCGTCAAACTGACGCAATCGCTTCTGGTATTTGAACGATGTTGTACATATTTGATTTCTGTAGGTAACTACCAAGGGTTTTGCCTACGGTGGAAACATGTTTCGGTTAAGTCATACCTGCTTCTCTTCTTAGGCTAAATTATTAAGCGCCTGAAAGAAGAGATAGAAAACAAAAGCAAAATTCTCATACAGAAGTGGATAGTAGGGACACCCACAAACTCCACCACTTTCAACTACAAGTTATCTCGGCGGATCTCGTCAAACTTGGTGAATTCTACTACGTCACTCTACATGAGTCTAGTGCAGCATAATCAAGCAATATTACCGTACATCAAATGGGTGTCTAAGCCTTATGACCAGAGGCAGATATTTCTCACAATGACATCAGTCCTCATAACATCGGATTCCTGATAACTAAACAAATTGGCAAACCAACTGATTATTAATGGAGTTATGCTGTTATTTCTTTCTGTTGGGTGTTAACTATTAAAATCGGTGCCTTGTCGTTTTTTTATAGTGGTATTCATTTCACAAAACTACATTAATATGGTTTGGGTTAAAATTTTGAATATGAATCGCATGTATTGGTATCTTGGACGCTTAAATAAGATTCTCCACTGGTCCATCTCAAATGAGGCTTGTTAACATTTTGTTTTGTTGTTATAAGAAATAACCATTCCTCGGTACAATTTTGAATAAAGCAGACAAAAGTTTGATTGCGAAACTTACACTTATGTATGCTTCGCTGCATCTCCATTGGGGTTTGTTGCATCGATCAGATGTGTAAAATTCCAAACCACAGAACAACTACAGACAGGTAGAAATGTCAAACCGGTTCGGCTGCCACCATGACAGTATCAACGTCATAAACAGCTCTTTTTGTATACACAGAACTGGGTAACAGTGTTTGATTGAAATTGTCTGGGCATATTGTTATAAACGACTGTTTCGAGTTTGGAACAGAAGCTGGAATGGTTTTGTTAATTCAATCGTACGTTGCGCCATCATGTGATGCTTGGCGATCGATGATGTTGTCTCGTTCTTAATGTTTGTTTTCAACAGGTTTTCTATCGCAAATGAAATGTTTACTATCAAGTATGAGCTATACTTTAGAAAGTCATAATAACTGATAATAATAAATACTGATATGACTAGGTGAATGAATAGATCAGTTCAGCGAGTTACCAATCGAATAAATACATGGATCGATCAGTGCCTTCACTCTAACACTTTTGCTCCAGTAGGTTATAAAAGCGGATTGGTGTACACACATATTGTGTAATCGGACCGCCAAACATCACATGATGGCGCAACGTACGATTGAATTAACAAAACCATTCCAGCTTCTGTTCCAAACTCGAAACAGTCGTTTATAACAATATGCCCAGACAATTTCAATCAAACACTGTTACCCAGTTCTGTGTATACAAAAAGAGCTGTTTATGACGTTGATACTGTCATGGTGGCAGCCGAACCGGTTTGACATTTCTACCTGTCTGTAGTTGTTCTGTGGTTTGGGATTTTGCACATCTGACCCATAAAACAAACTTCAGTAAAAGGTTAGCGGAGATTGCAGTTATTAATCGATAACCGGTCATGTTGCGCGGAATCTGCAGAAGTTATTACTCGCCATTTCTCGAAACTTTTGGTGCTGTCCAGCATTTACACAACGCCGCAAAATTACTAAAAAAAAACATATTTTAGTTTACATAGAACGTAAGGTGAACAGCAGCAAAGATTCACTTATGGAAGACTGGGCCACGTGGCGTACAGAATGCTCGACTTACATGTCAGACTGTCACTACGGTCTGTTCCTGTTCATTGCTTCTCAACAGTTTTCAACACTGCAGATACTTTTCCCACCCTTCCGTCACCCTTGAATTACTTCGGATTTGGAACGAGGCAATAAAACTTCAAGGGTACTCTATCGTGGACACCAGGTTACCTTCATACGGTGCTCAACAAGTTTGTAGTTTTTCGATTTTTGGCAAAAAAGGCGTATGTACTTTGAGATTGATTGTACGAGCACAAACTACTGAGAAGCTTGTGCTGCCGGTCTTCTCTCGCATGTCAATTAATGCCACAGTTAGTTCACCGTAGAGAGGACCAAGTAAGTGTATTTCTGTTTTACCTATCGTTTGAAATGAGGAGCAACCATTTTGTGCATAAAGTGAATTAAGGCATCTTGAATATCGAGCTGGGATTTCTTGCTCATCTTCTGCCCCTTATGCACTGTTCGAGAGTAGATTATAATGTTCGTATTTCCTGGTTATTTTCTCAACGAGCTGAGTTAGATATCTGAGTTGATAATTAAAACTCAACTTGTTTGTTTGGCCCTAGTTACCATAGCTGGTGGCTTGAATATGTGAATTTGTAACTCATGCTTAACATACACTAGTCCATGATAATGTCATTAGACCAACTCAAAAAAATCAATATTTCAGCAGCCAGGTTGACAACAACAGTATACGATCACATGTTGGAGCCACATGACTTGACTGCTGACAACTGTATTGCTGAATCCAAAACGTTGTTATCGACGTAAAATGTTCCAAAGCTCCAGTTGTCTCCAGGTCGTCAAGACAGGTCAAGAAATTGTTGTGCATGATTTGAAAGATGGATTTTCATTTGTCAGTACGTTCGGTACTAATTAATAAGTTGTACAATGAACTAAAAACAAAACCACAAAATCATGTACTTCCTGATGTGCAAACAAATTAATCCGGTTCATGTTGTTTCACACCCGGTCACTAAATGTACTTCACGTAACAGGGTTCACCGTTCACCAATCGTTTGACTAGGTACGAGACCGCAAAAAGCTCAATGATTGCGTGCAAACACCTGAATGTATAGTCGTTGTATATTGATAACACACAGTAATCAGTGTTGCTACCTAGATGAAGATTGCAATATATCGGAAATAAGAGACTGACCGTCAACCCTTAACATTTTGACAACATACTTCGTGAATGTTTTCAAATGAGACTCAGAACTAAGACCGCTCAGACATGTACGTGCAATGGCTTTGCATAAATTCAAGAGCTATTCGAAACAAAACCCTTTCGTGATAGTGTTCATTTTAGATGGGCTTCAATAGACAAAAACTTGAACCAAACGAAGTTGAACTTTCTCAAATGGGGTCTCTGTGTTGAACATCTGCTCTTTCATGTCCATTTATTCAATTCCATTTTGTATATATATTTCAGAACAATGACGGTTAATGTTTTGTGCACTCATACTGATAGCTACTCACAGGTGGCTCTGAAATTTTGGCCACTTCATTTAGATCGTATCTGTCTACGAAGAAAACTAAGTTAGAGGCAATGTATCAATTTGTCGCATGGTAATCCACAGTTCTGTACATCTCGCAATTGTACTCTAAATTTTGTGACGGTTACGAACGACGAAATGTACACATGGATATGAGCTGAAACATGAGTGAGAAGACTGAAAGTTCGGGAAATAGATTTTATTTTTCAAAAAACTTGAGAATGTCACTTAACTGGTGAGAAGTGCAAGATTAGTGAATTATTTCAGAAAGTGTGTTCACAACGTTATTCTCCACTGTTATTAATTTGTGTCTTATTGAAAAATGACATGCAGCGAGGACAATCTAATGTACGATGATTTTTACGGCTGTGTTACTTAAGTACTACAGACGTGTGCGTTGGTGTTGAAACGATACGACCTTCGAAAGTCTCATAATATCTGTGAGTGTAAATGAGTTGACGAAACTATCACACAGAGTTATGGCTTCCGTCCTGATGTTGTATGACTGGCAGTTTCGTTGTGATTAGTATACTATTCACAAGTGATGTATTAACCTCAGGCGGCATTCAGGAACAAAACGGCAAGCTCTGAACGTCAGGAGGACGACGGACAGGAACAGACCAATAGACTGGCGTGTACGCGCTATGGCAGAAGTTCCACCAAGTCGGATGACAACTTACTGTCATCCAATGTATGTGAATGCTTGTCTGCCGTGCAGATGAGTGTACGCGTTTGTGGTCCAATTTTCGACATGACCTGTACGGGAGTTTGCACAATAAACCAGTTCTGAGGCCAAGTG
This sequence comes from Paragonimus heterotremus, assembly GCA_013368495.1. NCBI lineage: Eukaryota > Metazoa > Platyhelminthes > Trematoda > Plagiorchiida > Troglotrematidae > Paragonimus > Paragonimus heterotremus. The sequence continues at coordinate 34,528 of LUCH01004597.1, read as the reverse complement.
TCTTTTGAGGTCATAACATTGAGAAAGAATTTTGCTGCTCTTGCAAACCATTTGAACTGGTCGGTGCTGTGTAGTGAACTGGCTTCCAGTAACGTTAAAGAGGGACAGTTAGCTTACTGAGACTCTTTCTTCACGTCAGTATGATAACCTAAAAGGAGTGTGTTATGGATTACACTCAAGAAGTATGGCTCCTTCGATTAAGGTGTCGCAGTTTATGTGTCATGTTGCTTGTTTTACAAGGACGAGTCAGTGTGCCGGTAAACATCAGGAGAGAGACACGCTTGAAAATTAATTCGGATTGTACGCGAACATTCATCCATACGAGGTGGCGTCCATTCTGTTGCATTTCTGATTTCGAGTTCATGCGGTTCACTGTTCAATATTCCTGACACAGGATATTCTCACGTTTGAAATCCTACAGTCTGAAACCACAGATATGGATGATTGCGATCGGTCACTTCAAACAACTATCAGATGTCAATTTCAGCTAGCGAGTTTAAGATGGCCACTTGAAGGCGTTTTCTCGGGGTATTGTAGCCAACGACCTCAATGTCAAGGGAATCTGCTGCGACTCAGGTTGTCAACCTGCTTGCATTTACACCATAACTGTCGTACTTCTCAACTGCTAATTACAATTGCATTCCTTTTCATGAAAAATGGAAACTCCCTACATTTTTGTGGCCGTGTACACAGACCGATGATTAAGCAGGTGCCATTAAACAACCGCGTTGTTTTTTGAATGAACGGGTCAGCACACAGAATCAACTACCTTGATAGCTGACTACAGATGTTGTGTATTGTTACAACGTATGCAGCCAACTGTCTTGAACACGATGTGCATGTGCAGAACTGATAGGGATAAAAATTGTCCTGTTTCAGTCTGTGGGTCGGTCAGTTTTGGTGTGCCCCCGAGTACGCAGCGTTTCCGTCATTTCTGACGTTAGGTTGCACTACTGATTTATATGTGGTGAGATTGCCGTTTATAAGAAAAATGTTGTTAGTGAGGAAAGTTGATAGACGACTTTGAATCACTACAGCTTGGGAGGCAAACATTAGGGAAGAACCGGTAGGATTTCACCCTGGGTGATGATGCAATAATAGACGTTTTACTCTTCGCCACATTCTGCAGAAGCGTCACGTACACCGCCGGCTAACAATTATCATATTCCTCGACCATGAAGGAGCGTTTGGTTCAGTAGATCGGTCTATACTTCCAGAATCATTTAAACGCAGAACCGTCCTGGTTATGCATGTGAACCTGATGTCGGCGCTTCATTCTCACAATTTCTCTCAAGTTAGGGTTTACGGTGAACTGTCTGACAGTTTCATCCTCAAGAGCAACGTACGACAATGCTGTCTACCTTCACCATTTTTTGCCCAACTTCGTCATAGACGAAATAATGGAGGACTGTCTATGACACTCAGAAGATGCCGGCATGGACCACCTACCTGGTTGAAAGCTGACTGGTTTCGATTATGCTGGCGACAAGGCGTTGTTGTTTGACAACTTCTAAGCAACATAAACAACGTCAAATACTACTTTGCGTTTTTTTAGGTACTTCGGAATGCGCTTCGCGGGCTCGAAATGCAAAGCGCTTCTGCAAAGTTTATGTGATTACGTAGATTTGATGTCCGGTAATGCAGTTATGGAGGTTGTTGACCAGTATGTGTATTCCGGAAACTGCATTAGCGGCGGCAGCGGAGGTGCAGGGGATGAAATAGAGGCTAACCTAGGACATCTTTGTCGACAGTGATACATCTCTCTTATGCTTAAGGTTTGCGTATATCAGACAACAATGAGGGCTGTATTACTTTACGGCAGCGAGACTTGGCCGCTCAGGTTAGAGGACATGAACCGTCTTCAGGTATTTGACCGTCGATGTCTGTGTTCGTTCGCTCACCTCGGGTGGCAGTAACCAGTAAGCAAGAAAGAGGTCAAGAAGCAAGTATTTGGTAGTGATTTTTGGAAGAGTTCTTTTCTTCATGCTTTACATTTGCCCAAACTTAGATGGTTAAGCCACTTACACGGATCACTCTTTGCCGATGTTGCGGCCGAGTGGCGTAAGGCTAGAAGTGGACAGATAATGACCTGGCGTAGGTAAATGAAATCGTTCATCAAGGGGCTGGCCGCTATTGGTCAGGTTCTTTTTCCGGGCCGGGGACATCGCGACTTACATAGTCGGTGGTTGGAAACGGTTGGCGGGATGGTCATTAATGCAGCTTAGTGGTATGAATGTTATCGGTGTTTGGCCGAGGTGTCTGTGAAGTGAGTGCATTTAATGGCGCGGAGTAGTGAAAGCCGTAAGGAAGCTGTCTTGCTGATGATACTTTACTTTCACGTGCAGCTCAGTTGTTTGTTTCCGAGCCGTAAGCACCTTGATGTCGAATGTTTGAATATGGACATATGTATAATTTTTAGTACTTAAGTCCTTTTCCGTCCCTTTCTTTTTCCTTCTCATTTCCTCTACACGGTTTGCTTTTTCTTTCATGGTTTTGTGACAGGTGAGAATCACTGTGAACTACTGATGTATCGGTGTATATGATGACAATGATGATGGTGATAATCACCGGCCAACGAGGGAAAAAAGCACAATTCTTTTAAAATGACTTTTAGTACTAACTACTGGTGTGTACAACAGAACAGTATTATAATGAACTATGATAAAATGACAAGGTCGTCGTACCGACTATAACGTCTGGTCTCGGAAAGTATTCTAAATTTTGTTGTTAGCTTTTATCATAAAAAACGCTATTACAGCAGTTGTTCTAGTATGGTGAACGAATTTTCATCCCCAGCCAAATCTTCGTTCGTGGTGACGAGGTCTGAATGGTAAGCCACTGTTTAGTGAGTTTGATGTCATCGACAGACAAATCAGAGGACACAGGTACATGGTTCACATCCACGGTTTTGAATCATATTTCGTTGAGCTTACTGTGTGCATTGGTCACCTACTTCATATACCTGTACTGACTATGTGAAATTTTGACCACCAAACTCTCAAGTGAGCAGTGTTGAAATTTTGCATCTCTCTTTTAAAAGTGCGTCCAAGCGATATCTACTACAACTGAGTCAGCAAAACAGAAAAGTCCAAGCTTGTGAGACGACAGTTTTTGGATGTGACAAGCAGAATCGGAACGGTCAATGAAAAATGCTATTATTTGCGTACGCTGTTTAAGCTACAAGATACCAGCAAAAATAACAAGGAATGAATGTGCTCATTTAACAGCAAACAGAACTAGTAAATATCAAACCACAGAAGCAAGGCATGAATGCGATCTTTGAATGATCATACTGAACGAAGTTTCCTTGGCTCCATTCTTGTGCGCTGAAGCGGGACTAGATACTTATCAACTTATGATCACCATCCCCGGTTGTGTTCATCTTCCCATGTAAGCTTTGGAAAATCGGGGCTTTTCAACAATAACCACTCGTTTTAGATATGCTACCCTTCAAGTAGTAGGTAAATGACACTGTACACTTAGATTAGGGCGATCAAAGAAAACAGAATGCATAAACCATTATCAACAGTTCGGTCAGAATTCTCAGAAAAGTCACCAAACGTTACAGCATCAATCTGAAAATGTTGAATTCTGTTACAAACCCTAGTATTTTCAGTACCTTCTTGATCAAGCCATAAATTAGTGCTAAAGAAGAGTCACTGACTGCTATTTTGTTTAGTTTGATGGTTTGTATGACCCGCATTCAATGCTATGTTTTTGGACACAGATATGGACTCCTGTTTACATCCCAAAGAAGTAGAACGAAACTTGTTTGGTCGTTCGTATCAGGACAGAAAAACATCAATAGCGTTTTCGTTACACTTATTACTATGTACAAGCGCGTAACTTGATTTTCAAATGGAATCCACTCTTAATGACCATCTGCTTTTAACTATACAACACTACGAAATTCAAGTTGATATAATGTGGAAAAATCGAAATGAAGTGGGTGGTTGGCGTATTTCCGAAGTTGTTCACTCCACTAGGGGCGAATTAGTTGTTCATCCTGCAGCTTTCTTTGCTACGACACACTAGTGTGAATTTCTATTTACCTTGATCATACTTTCATTTTTCAGCCATTGATTTGGTAAACGAAACGACTATGACCACAGGACCTGTGCTTGTCAGTATCGATCAGGGTACGAGTAGTTCACGTGTCATCGCTTTCTCAGCTACTACTGGGGAAGTGGTCGCCTCACACCAGATTTCCGTCAGTCCAGTCTATCCGGCTTCGGGATGGATAGAAATGGATGCAGAACAGCTGTACACAACTACCTTGGACTGTCTAAATAAGTGTGCTAATCAGTTAATTGGCAAAGATAAAAGTATCAAGGTCAGTGGACCGCGTATCTTGAGTTCGCATTTTTGGTGTTCTTTCGCTATTTTGTTTTTGAAAGAAATTGTACAAACTCTCTCGTTCACATGCCGCTTCCTATAAAAATTTCCAACCCTGACTTCTGTTGTATAAATATTGTTTGTAATTAGCTGTTTATCTGCCTTCTGTGTGTGAATGTTACCTCTCTTAGAAATTCCAAACAGATACTGAGACTCTTGGGAACACTTTGAAATTGTTTATTAACGCTAATATCTAGCATTAAGTCATGACTACACACTTCACACAAGTCCACTTTTTATCATTTTAGTGCCAATAAGTTGATTCATTGAACCATTTCTAATTTTCTGTCAGTCTCTAAATCTTAAACGAAATTAGGTCACGTTGCCTCCTTAGCTCTCCTTTCAACTGTAAACCCTGTGATGGAACAAGTTTGATTTATTTATCACAAGTTGACTGATTGTCAGCTACTAGTGTTAGGCCGAAAAGGAGTCTTGGTGATTTTTCGACCTCATTACGTCACTTCCGGGCTAACACTCGACAGAATTCTATAGCAGTCAAACATGCTCAAGGCAACCATACGCACATTACTGTATTATGAAGTCTGTCTGTTCTGCGACATTTTTATGCAGTATAATAATACGTAATATCCGTTTCTGCCGCTTTTGTCTTATCTACGTTGTCTCGTTCATCAATTGAAAACAATCAGGATGTTGCTGGTATTGGTGTAACCAACCAACGTGAAACCACTATTGTATGGGACCGTGAAACGGGCAAGCCTTTGGCCCCGGCTATTGTTTGGTCGGACTCCAGAACTACAGATCTGGTGAAGAAGTTTATTGATTTGTCACCGGGCAGAAGTGTGAATGCTTTTCAGGTAGGTTGTGTAGTCCATTAATCATTAGCAGTTTGTGTACTATATTTCTTAGGAATGTAGTTCATCAAAGCTTTTTCCTTTCTATACAACCATTAGATTGAGTTCATCGAACTTGTGAGTGCGTGTGTTTGACTGTTGTAGAAAGAATCTATAATGCAGATATCGATTTATTCCCATTTACAACTCAGATGTTCGTTGGTAAGACATACGTACTATCACAGTAAATGCACTAATATTCAGTAAACACCATCGATCCGCCAGTTTTCAGTTTCACTATATAAAATTTTAGGGTTATACGGCAAGTCAAACATGTATTGTTGAAGAAAGCAATGGCGGCAACCCAAACGATATTATAACAATTTTTGTATATTTGGTGTCCATCTCATATCTTATACCATTTTATTGGCGTGATAATTAGTTGACTCAATCTAGCAATTTGCCCACCCTTTTAGCCATTGCACAAAAATTCATTTTTTGGTTCACCGAACCATTTACTCTGCAAATCCGATTGTAGAAAGAGTTCCGATGGAGTTGACAGGATATTGCCCCACCATAACGTGGAGGGTATAGAGATAGTTCATCTGATGAATAACTAGCTTACTTTTCAATCTCTTCGATGAGATAGTATTGGCTATGAACGCAACATTCTCTGTGCAGTAAGCAGTAGAGAATAGTTTCATGTATTTATCATAAATTGCTATTTTAGGCTCTCTTCACCTGCACGGACCAACTACTTCATCATGTGCCTGAAAACAAACATTGATAATGAACAATAAACGTTTACAATCTTATTACAGTGATATATAAGGTGCATGGAATCAAACTCTGTGGGAAATAGAGACATTTCAGAGTTTAGTCACTGAGAGAAACAGTAAAACGACTGTTTTTCTGGCTGCATTTCAGATGTCCATAGGTGAAAACAGTACTCGGCAGATAAGAATTGTATGACAGTTAAATTCAGCTAAATATTCGGAAAGTACATCACCATCACATAACTGCTGAATTGGTTAGTTGATTATATGAAGTATGATCCATAGGTGATCCCACCTAAGTATTCTATAATATGTGCCAAGTTGTCTACTTTATATGGCAAACCAAACTACTAATATACCGTTTAAAGGCCAGTGATTATAATTAGGACAGTGATGATATGGACTGGGATGATGACAAAGCCTCTAGGAGATAGTCTTCTGACAAACAGTAAATTAGAACAAAGTATAGGCACACAATTATGCAGGTTTATAATTTAATGCAAGCGATGGTTAAAATTTTAAAAGTTAGATCGGAAAACTTCCCTCATCATCTATTTTGATAGAAACGTAGATTAGAAAGAGTGAACAGAAATTGTGTCTCTTTTGAATGCATACGTCATTAAAATGTTTAGAATCTATTACACGACATCGTTATGCATATTATAATGGGATATGGATAGCCGTTTACTGAAGATTAGTTTTTCTATCAACGCCCAAAACAATTCTGTTGATTGACTGAGGAATAAAATGAGCACTCGACGGAACTCCAATTTACCGCCTTAATGTGAACAAAATGGAAAGCCTGATCTCTAAGAGTAAGGCGACTGACCTCACCAATTTTTTCCCAAACCAATTAAAAGAAGGCGCAAAAGTTCATTTTGTTCCACCCGGCATCATAACTCAAGGGACAAAGAATATGTGGCTATGTAATCAGTACACGGTAGCCTATAAATATTCTTGAATCAGAAGATAGATGTAGTGTTATAAAAATGACACCAGTTGGCCTGGTGGAAGAAAGTTGGAAGAGGTAGAAAAGGTCAATGCTTACTTCTAAATTTTTATGGGGATTTCCATACATTCTGACTGGGTCAAATCGTTTTACCTACGAAGAAGGCGTTTCTGGATAGGTAATTAGGGATCTGTGATCATTTCAGAAAGACCACGACTGTCGGCTATCTGTAACAGTGCCGATGTTCCAAGATCCGTCGCAAGGTAAAAATATGATGAACACACCCTCGACCAGATCGAAATCCTGCCTGTTCCTCACGTATCTGGTTTTCTCTGGGCTTAGTGAGCCGACGTAAAATGAGACTAGTGAGTAACTTGGATGCAATTGACACCAAACTGATGCCTCTGTGGTTGTCACATAGACTTCGGGACCCCTTTTTGAAAACGGGAATCACTGTTGATAGGCACCAAGCACGAGGCATCTCTTCAGTCTCCCAGATCGTCTGAAGGAGTTTTGTCAGTTCTGACATCAACCCCTCCCCACCATCCTTGAAAAGAGAAGGAGGGAGGAGGTCAGGACCAGAGGCCTTATTGCGTTTCAATAACTTGAGCTCCAGAACCACTTCTGCTTCCGACGGAGGACAATCTGGAATGCAACAACTGACCGATCGAGTCCCGTCGTCCACATGATCTGGTTGGGGCA
>LUCH01004597.1:0-14146 GCA_013368495.1 Paragonimus heterotremus | reverse complement strand
CATCATCCGTAATTCAGTAGGTATGATTTAAGGTTGATCGTAACCTTTTATCTTGATCTGTTGCCATGTAATTATTTATGAAAATTAAAGTCAGATAACCTTGATTTTGGGATTAATATCAGTCGGAATTTTGGCACCTGTAGCTTGTGATAAATTTCAGTGAACTTTCTGGATAATCATTTACCGGTTAGATGTTCTTAGTGGTGATGTCACTTTAGTTTAAAGTGGACGCTGCAACAGGTTAATTTAACGGTTGCATTCATCAGTCTTCAGGAAGCACCGCTTAAGCGGCAACCGTAAGAAGGTAGGTCACTACAAGGTCATTGTTGTGTTTGAGTCCAAAACATAAAAGTTACCAATCCAAGACCAATCTGTTCACGTGTATTCGTGTCCAGATTGCTGTTGTACTGCACTGTGTGAATAGGCACTTATAAAAAATGACCTAGGAAAACCATCCAGCCTGTATTTAGGCTGGTTTCTACAAATCAACTGTTAGCTGCATTATAGTACAGGTCGCCGGCATCAGTCATCATGTAGACTTCAGCAGAATATTTCAGGTTGTTTACAGAATTGCTGCCAAGCAACCTCGAGCATTCCACAAACGCGTTTTGATGACATCCGGATGGATCGCAAACAGATTACATAACCCTAACCTGTGCTCTCACAATAATATCATTCAGTCTCTGCAAGTTTTGCGGTCGCAGACCACTCACGGCCATTGCAATCCCATAGAGAAATTTGACCCTCATCGCGTGAGATGACAAGCGGTAAACGTCCGGCCATGCACTGGCCACATGTTAGAGAGTTGCGCAGATTATGGCTATCTTCTCTCTAACATTCTACACAGACACGTAAGTTCAGATGTAAAATAACCTTAATCCTGGTTTGTTAACGATCGAATTGTGTGGTAATTTCATAAACACGTCCAAATAGCACACATAACACAAAATTCACCGATCCTCAAACAGACATGCTTGTCCGCAGACACAACCACACGGAGATGATGACTGCCCTGGGTGCCGCTGTGGCCGCGGCATTAGCGGTCGGGATTAATCCATCGGGCCTGTTGAAACTTCGTCAGCATCCGGCAACAGAAACACAGATTCCGCACACATTCTCTCCGGAATTGATGCCTCACTCACGCCAGGTAATGCTCGCGGGATGGCACGCCGCTGTGGAACGTAGTCTGGGTTGGATCGAGTCGTCATCTCCTACGGAGACTTCTGATACTCTACTAGAACTCTTGACCAGGGTGAAAGAAACAAAAAGTAAAGAAGCCAAGAATTTGCAGGTAAGTAAAATATTAGTTTGGATTGCATAGAATTCCTGTTAACGATTACTAGTTTTTTCAACACGTCAGCATAGTTACATTTTAAATCTTAACTTAGAATTCGTTGAGTATGTTACCTCACTACTTCAAAATCCACCGTTTTTATTATAGTATTACATCGGAAAGTAAATGTTTTAAAGGCATTCACATAAACACCATTTTTGCATGAAAAAGGGTTAATGTTATCAACCGGGAATCAAATATGTCAAGACGATGTTTGCATTCACGACTAAAAGATGACAATTCGTTTATGGAAGAGAAATGAGCACGTTTCACTTCGTGTTCTTGTTTTAGTATCTTAAACCCTTGTTACTCTGGCAACTGACTGAATTTGATTTGTTACTAAAAAAGCGATTTAGAGTGACTTGCTTTCCGAACTATCCATGGTAGATGTGCAAATATTTGGTGAAATTCACGTTTCACTGTTACTGAACGTCTGATCGAGTCCGGTACTGCTGTGGAGAGTCAATAATGCATGTGACACTCAAACTGTTTTCCCGGCTGACTAAGATATGTGATTTGGATGTCGTTTTATTGGCAAACGAAATCATCCAAACAAACCAACACACTACAAGCAGTTGCCTTGATGAGAAAAGTATGGCTAAGTTTGATGTCAGTCAGCTAGACTTTCCATCTGATTAGTGTTTAACCCCGAACAAGACAAATACAGCTACTACTTACTGGTGAAACATAAACACCTATAGATTCAATGAGTCCAATGACTTCAGCCTGTCGGATAAACTTCCATCACGTGGTCATCGAAGGGCATCAGCAGGACAATGCTAACCATTACTTATAGGCAACTGAAAGTGAACCTTCAGAACTAATTACTTCACCCTTCGTGATATAAGATCATTGAATAAATGCTCACCAGATTTGTTTAATAAGCAGTATTACTGTAGTCTGGATGAGGTTAGAAGTGACCACTAACCATCCATTCGCGGACGACTCTCAAGGATGAAAATTGCTCTGTAGCGGTCTAACCTCCTGGAGTCAGTTATATCCCATAACCATCGCACTTGACCCAAAGTCAGTGCTTTTTACAATTTCCTACCATTTTTAGTCAGCGAAGCATCTATCACCGTGGCCGCGTTCATTCTCCATCCCGCCGCACATAACTTAGCCAATCAGTTGTTTTAACGTTCACATGACCGACTCAACCACAGGTCACTCAGAATCAGGTAGGCTAATTAAGCGCGAGATCACAATGGCTATGTGGGGTCTACACATTAAAGTGACACCCTAACGCATTACGGTGGACATGTATGGTTTAATCGTACAGCAAAGCGAATATAGCTGACGTGTTCACATTACATATGAGCCTACCAAGTATTCAAAATTTTCAGCAAAAGATTGGCTCGGATGAAAAAGTGGTCACCTTATATAGCTTAAGAAGGGGGTAGCTGAGAACAAGAAAACCAACAGTGCTTTTTTCGTAGAGTGAAACAATAGAAAAATGTGGTGGAATATTAACTCCACGGTTAGATGTTTGTTGTTGCCAGTTTATGAAGTTCAAGGTCGTTTTATGCTGGTGCATAGTGTGGTGGAAAATTGGCGCTCCATAATACTGCTTCCGTGTGTGATTCGATAATTCGCCTGTTTGTGCTAGTTGCATTTTATGTTTACTTGGGTGTGACGGAAGTTTGCTCCACATGAAAGAATCCATGTTGTATATCGCAATATGCGCGTCACAAATGTGAATTAGGTTAACTTTTGTGTGCCTTTACGTGTTACTCACGGAGTACAAAACGTCTCTACGTTTTTTGATAGACCACAGGAAAATACGCAATCAACGGTTTTTAGTGGTTTCGTCCTCCAGAGAATTTCAGCAATTGAAATAGCCTTCCAAGGATTAGCATATTCAGCATTTTCGTTCTTCCAACATGATTCATTCTGATGCGTAAGTCAGTGTGGTAGAATGTGGAGTTTGTGCTTCGGAGCAACCCTCGGTAGATTTCATTGATTTGTCGGCGGCTTCTTTGGTAGGTTGTTTCATTCCGCTTTTGGAAACGCGTCTCCTCTAAATTGGCGGTTTAATCTTCAGCGTCACATTGTCCTATTTTTTTTGTGGCAGCAGATCTGTCGACAGATTGTTCTGATCCAAGGTTTTTGCGCCTTTTCTATGCAACTAATAAACAGTGTATAATAAAATGTACATTGCACATCACAATGTTGGTCTGTTCACAGAATTTCCTCTCACTGTTAGGATGTTTTACACTTTGGTCTTCCATTGTTGTGTAAATGCCGTTCCATCCGTTAGTTGCAATCAGCCTGGCATGACGGACCATGTAGGAGAGAATTCATTTCAAAGTTATCACAAGCTACTGTGACTAATTCATATGTGGCAACATTTCTTTTGTTCAGCTAATTATCACTCCAAAGTAAAACTGCACCAAGTGTATATCGAGGCCCTTGTTGACAGTATGACATACTTTGTGATGTGTGAGTTTGAAGCTGGTAGGCTGCCGACTTTTTGACATGAACAGTCAGGATACGAAGATCGTTAAATTGATACCGCGTGACTGGTAGCCAACCTTTGAAGTAGCCTCAGTATGACGCCAACTTGTAGTATACTGGTATACATATAGATACTTTTTTGTGCTGTTAAATCTCTGTAAGAAGTACTACCCCTTAGTTACTGCCATTTTCACAGAGAACTAACGTACTACGGGAACACATTCTGTTAGGCTGTCCAACAAAATCGGTTTATTTGTAAACAAAGGACAGATAAATGATCCGTTCTGATACACAACTCGAACAGACTAAATAGCTGACTTCAAATATTGTAGCAATAAGTAACCATCGGAAGACTAATTACCTGTTCATCATCATGTATTGACAGGCAAGGCTTTGCGTACTGTTGCAACATATACGCCAGCTTGCCAGTTCATCCATAATGTGTTTATGATCGACCGAGTAACAGACAGTAACTCGCTTCACTTGATTAACCAAGCTCTAACTGAATACCACTCACACATTTTGTTGTAAACCTTCCTAAACAATACGCTAGTTCATCCTTACTGTCGTAATGCGCTCGGCAGAATTCGGATTCTCTCCCGGTAATAATTACTACGAAATCTCGGCCCCAAAAAGTACTGCGACTGTCCCCGTATTCGCACTTAAAACAAGCCAAAAGACAAGTACAAAAAAAGCTTTGTTCCGCCCCAAAATGTGTACAACAAAGACGACAAAGACAAAGCACTTATATGGTGCGCAGTGGCCATAAGAACATTCCCGAATCATAAAATGAGAAGGACATTCACCGGGGGAAATAGTTAAGGTCACTAACTGGCACAGCGGAATTATAAGTTGGACGGGCAAAAGCTAGCCAAGGTCACCTCTCGGCTCCTCTGGACAGGTCCGCTAATTAGGACAAAGTCAATCGTCTTTTTTCTCAAGGACTGAGGTGGTTTTTAGACCGAAAGAAATGGACGCCCTAACAGATTTGCCCCTCCACCTACTCAGTCGTGAAAAACGTAAGAAGTTCACATTGTCTACTGATACAGACTTGCTCAAACAGACTGATATTGATATCAACCATAGTAAACTGATAGGTAAGTATGAAGTCAGAAGAAAGCATATCTACAACTTAAGTTTCAATACTAAGAACCTTCGATTCGGATAAGAAGAACAGCATCATCTTCCGAAGTGTCCATAGAATATCACCATTGACACCATTATTCAACAGTCGTTTTGTCGTGCCAACCTTGCAGGTGCACTTATCTCTGAGCCCATGTTAAGAGGGAGAAGTACTGCATTGTGCGAATGAACATTAAATAACAGTAACTTCTGATATCCCATAAGGCTGTGTCGGAGAATGTGCAGATATCGAAATGATATCACTACAGTGGTTCATAGCTAATAAATGGCAATATCAACGATAAACTGTGAATAAAACGAAATTACCGTTGCGTCCAGAAAGCAACTAGCATCAAGAATTGGTTCATTAACACAACTGACATACTCCGTGCGAAAGCTCATCACGAGGGACTACATTGCATTTGCAAGCAATGTTTGTTTTAATAGATATCCGATTGACTATTATTATACTGCACAATTATTCCGTTTCTAGATATCCTTCCACAACTCTCTATCAACAAAACAGCATGATTTTATCTCTATCTCATTAGAACTGGTGAAGTATTCATCAGTTTGCACATTCAGACAACTTAAAATTCAGCGGAGTTTCGAGTAATCCGCTTTAACTCTGAAATCTAAAAAACCCTCTCTATCATTGTCTCCTTGTCTCCTTGTAAATTGTGACCTCTCAAAGGTTTATTTTTATTTCCCTTCTTCCACAAGACTTATTATGTTTTCATCTATTTTGAAAGCTTCGTAATTACGCACAGCAAGAACGATCACCGTACACAATTCTGCTCACTTAAGTAGCGGTTTTCTCTATTTCGAACTTCTTCCTCTGTGTATATCCGAGCATTCCTTAAGGTTGAACCCGAACCGTTGGAAAATGTCAGCGGCTAATCTTATGCCTGGTGTTCCGCTCTTAGTGTGTTGACCTGACTAAGTTTCAGTGGTGTGCTCCCTGAAGATTAGCAACGAGTTTGGCGAAATGTCATGATCGGCTGGCAGTCGTGGACCTCTGATGTGCACAACACGAAACGTCAGTTACCCCGCACTAAAATGATTAAATAAAAAGTGAACTGATAGCACCGGATGGATTGCCGATTTTTAACCGCTTCCTCTGTTAACTAATCTTACTTTACTCATCTAGATCGGTTTTGTAAATAGCAGGCAAGTACAACTTTTTAAAGAGTTGTTTGTGTTTAATGTGTATGCATAATCCCAGCAGAAACGAAACAGGAAACCACGATTATGAAAATAACTAAGTATATATTTCCAAATTAGCCGGAACACAGAAAGACAATTGATTCCAGCTGGGAATAATGATGACAACCAGTGCCTAAACAGAACTGGCAACCAAGAAAATAGAACACTGACGGGCGTGTAAATCTTGGAAACTTGGCTTGTTTTCCATAAGTGCAGAATTGTTCTCTTTAGGGAATCCATTTTGCCGATAATCCAAACGCTACTAACTAAGCAAACAGCTCAATATCTTGTTCAGAAAAGCACACGGTCAGCTGTGTTTGAAGCATAGCGCACTTGAGTGGAACTGTGCCGAGTTTGGATAGACACCTCCAGTAACAAGCGGACGAGTAAACATAGGCGCATAATAACCATACAGAATATTATTGATTATTGTCGAAATCCTCGGAAAAGTTACACATTCTCGGGACGCTACTGATTCCTTCTTTTCCCCTGTTCGTCTACGTACGACAAGATTTCCCTGGATTAACTTTCCCTGTTCCTCTTACAGTAATAGGTTTTCAATGTCTTACAATACGTGGACACCGACCCGAACGATTGGCGCGTGACATTTTGATGTTCTGCGATATGTGCTACCACACTGGTAGTTTTTTGGTTCTGATCATTCTTTGCATCAGCCGAACAGGAAAATGTTTCGTCAAAACGACTTCATATTGGTTACTATTTACCCTGATCAAGAAGGGTTCCGTCTTCGTAGAGATTCAATAAATTCAAAAAATGAACAACGTCAATAAAATTAAGTGTATTACACCGAATATGCGTGAAAAATAAATCTAACAAAGTGTTTAGACTTATCAAAATTTTGAGAGTCGAGTGGAATTGATTTTGATTGTTTTGACTCAACAATTTGAACAGTGGAATCGGGTAGAACAAGACGGAAGGATGAATTGATGTGAGGCTGGTGTTTGATCTGAGAGTTGTTTGTTGAATAAAGCTGCATAAGCTTTGGAGTCGAAAATCTTCATCACAGGATGGTGCACTGTTTAACCCGTTTGGCGGCATCAGCGCAAAATGCGTCGTTCAGCATGCTACTTAGCATTGAATAGTCACTCCTATTGACACATCGCATGGAAATGTCACAAAACCTGAGTATTTGTTTTTACAGCATTCGTCGCCAAGAGCCGTGCCAAATATTGAACAATGTGATATTTTGGCAGTATCGACACTGACGTTGCTAAGAGTTAGAACTGCTACATATATGGGACCTGTTTGGTGTTTTGGGTGTTGACTGTCAGGTGCTGTGTAGGACCTTGGACAAATAACATAGTCGCTTTTACATTTCGTATCATCTCTTGAAATGTGGGTTAAAACGTCGGGACATTTTGCATACTGTTTACGATATGTTACAGGGGTAACTGCCCTAACGGTGTACAAGTTCGCCGAGTTAGTCAACGAACATGTACGGACGACTGTATTGGGGGGTGGTGATGGGCTTACTGTTAATTTGGTGGACAGAATAGCGACCTGTCGGTTTCGGATCGGATCATTCGAACCTTTACGGTGTCCGCAAAAGATATCTGATATCTCTGTTAGTGGTTGATTTAAGTCCAATAACTATGCGGACACATTCGAAACCACCATACCCCAGACAACATGTCATCCGAAAGCTGCAAGTATCTCGTAATTATTTAACTGAAGTACAACTTAAACACTTTGCGCGGGTCACATGTCAGCAGTCTTGCAAGACAATGCGCTGTACACAGTTCACCGCACAGACAGTTCTAGATGCATCGGAAGGCAGGCATGACTTGATTGCATTAAGACTGGACAACCGGGACTTCGCGGCCGTTTGTGAAATGATTCATTTCGTACAAACACGGTGGGTTCACTTTTTCAGTCAGACTAAGTGTTAGGGATAGTCTAGAAGATCGACATTTTTCACAAGCCTTGTCTGTTCACTGTTTCGTTTTGGTCATGGGAAGGTATGATCCTGTACAATTCAGTTTGGCTGAATTACTGGAACACTTAGTTTTCCCAACATTTAACTGATTACTTCTGATAAAGGAAGACTTTCATCTGAGGTCTACATCCGATTACATATTCAAAAGAACATATTATTTGAGATTTCATGTCACACAAACCTGATTGCTGACAACTTGAATCTGCCATAAACTTTCCCTGTTAGGATCAACTGCGGGTCACAATGCTTGTTTTTATACACAGCGACAAACTCTAATTCTTCTAGTAGTTTCATCCCAAGAAACGATGATGTGGAGGGTGCTACTGATGTACAAAACGGTTTACGTTTGAAATGGACTAGCGCTACACCCATAACGTGAAGCACGTTCCTCCCATTTCTCAATGTTTGTGTATCCTTCACGAAGACCGACCGCAGTGAATAACGTCGACTGTTATACTCTGTCGAAAACTTTTCGGTCTCAAACGTTTTCACTTCAATCCTCCAACAGTTGGTATAGATGTACTAGATGTACTACAGCCTATTGCATCCACATTACATATTACTGGTTGAAGCTTGTGGGTTTGGACCGAAGCAAATTGACTGTCATACGCACTTCATTGCAGCCCGCATTGAAAGAAGCACAGGACACAAGTTTTCTTGTTACCAAAGTTCATAATTAGTACAAATCAAGGTTCGATGAATTTAGAGGAGAATAAGCAGAACACCTCTGTCCAGTTCACTCGATTAGTCTATAATTCGTTCCTCCATTGTAGGTTGAATGCACTGACCTTATTGCACGACAACTTGGTAAAGTTTTATTCAGTTTAGTTGGGACCCAGCTGCGAAAATTTGAGCTTCGGTTGGATTGAAACCAGCGACAGAAACAACATGTCCAGACGAGTAGCTCAGTTGGTAGAGTGCTTACAGCGTTTGAACATAATGTTTCTTTAACTGGTTTGAATCCAACTAGAACCAAGATGGGCTGCGACTAGGTCTCAGCTAAATTATAAAATCCGACCCAGTATTTATACGTTAAAATTAATGACCAGAATTGTAGTTCACAGTGATGTATACGGTCAACTTATGAAACTTCAGCTTGCTGTTAAATACTGTGTAGTAAATAATTTTGTGTTCAACTTTCTAATATTGCTAACTCATTATTATCCGCCTGTACACGGTTGCTTACGGAAATGCGAATCTCACAGTTCCGACATCTGCTACTGAAGCCAAATGAACTAGCAAGAAAGCGTCAAACCCCATCGAATGGTGAAGTAGACATACCGCCATTTTGCGATTGCCAGACCAGAGATGATTGATTCTGAATCAGTAGTCGAAATCACGCTGTTTGAGCATGCGTGGACCACACTGTGGTACATAAGCAAATCTCGGTAACTCGTCCACTTTGTAACTGTCAATTAGCCCAAACCTTTATGATAACAATACCCATACCTCTAACAACACTATTTTGTCGACAAACAACTTCATACTAACCTCTCTAATAAACTCACTTGACAGACTTTGAACAAAAACATGATCAGCCTTCAACGGGAACGCTTGTTACAGGCGATCTTTTAGGAAATGGGTATACTTCAAATATACGTTATAAATATTTTTGCGGCATAAGTGTCATATTTCATGGCATCACTCAAAAGCTAACGATTGTAATCACTAGTAGACCGAATGAGCGTTCACGGACAAATGGTCGTTGTCGGCCAGGACAGAAAGTTGGAGCTCTTATCACCAAAAAGGCACAGTGACCTAGCTATTTCGGTAACGCTTTCAAGTTTTTAGTCGTACGTGTTATATTCGTAACACTGCCGGTGTATGGTAGGCGCGTTCAAAGACAGATTGCATCTTACTGAGTTATACTTTGTACTGATTCTTAACAGTGCAAGAACCCCAGAATCCACATTGTCCAATAGACGAAAGACTTCCGGAAGGCTACAGAAGGGCGTGCTACATAAAGTAAAGTAGATCAACTTGAACACATCGATCAAATTTCTTGATAAAAGCTTTGGTGACCTAGACACGCAATACTGGATAAGAGAAGCTCTCAATGTATTAAAGACCCCTACATTTCAAAAAGGTTTTTACCCTGTGCATATCCTGTTCGCACTTAAGCGGTTTATCATGATGACGGACTTACGGTAACGGCTAGTCTATTTAGATGCCTAGGTTTCTACTCAGACAAAGTGACATTAAACGAAGACATGGGAAACATCAACCCAAATATACTTATGACCAAGTACCAGATGGATGTGAAGTGCTCTTGCAACCTGAGATTCTGTGGCGGAGGATTTTTGCTTAATGCAGTTAATACCTACCTCGTAGAGCTGCTTTACTTCAAAGCACTGTTTTATTAGATCAAACAGACGAGGCTGTTGCCAAGTAACAAACAATACGGATACACATTCTCTATCGTAACATATAACGAGATGGAGGCACCGAGGGACAGCATTCCTCATAAAGACAGGGCCCCAAGAGAATCCGGAACGGTAATGAAAACCGACAAACATGAACGACGCACTCGAACGAATTACAAGGTCGAAAACTCAAATTGCCTCAGGCACGTGACAACGAATTGCTTTACACCATCTTTTGAAGTATGGTTTTCATGAAGTTAGTTTCACTCCTCCTCTGCCCTCATCTGTAAACTAGAGAAGTTTGTTCTTCTGATGGTAGACGCCAATGGCAACCAGTGGTTAGCAGTGGCTATTGCTGCTGTTGCTGTTGTTGATGAAGACGTTGAAGAGGTCACACCACAGTAAACAGTTTGAATTGAAACAAAAATTGTAACTTGTGCATCAGGTGACAAATCTTCAGCTAACCTGATAATTATTTGCCTCTCAATTTCAGTCCACCCCGCTATTTGCATCTGTTGGAACTGGAGAGAAATTTGGGAAAGAAGAATTCACTCTTTCTGCTATGAAGTTGTCACTCTTGCTGGGAATCACCACTGGCTTTGGATATCTGCTCGGACGTCTGAAGAACCTATGAGTGAAGTGTACAAACTTATCCGCCTTTCCAGCATCCTTCCTGGTTGTTAGTTAGGATACCTTAGTCAATTTATCTCTCTATCACTTTTTCTCATGTACACATTGACACTTCACTTATCAGACCCCGTTTTTCTCTATGAAACTCACCGATCAGCCAATTATGGAAGTTTCAGATTTTATACACTAGGTTTTTCATTGAAACGAAATTCTTTTGGTTGGTAAGTCGAACTGGGTTTGTTTCTGTGTGCATTCGTGTGATATCAAAGTGATGGCTGTTGTCCAATTAGTGCTTTTCCATTACAACCAAAGCTTGATAAATGAACAACTGAAAGTTATGGTAAGCACGTGCACAGCCATACCTTCATTTTGTGTGAAACCCGTATCGGATCCGCGGAAATTCATGAATCGTGCAGAAATTTCAGTATTCATGAAAAGCTGGTGTAAAAAACAAGCCCGTTTCCAGTCGTTCATCATGATGTTGTATATCACATTTTTATCGCGATTTAACAAAGAAATTTTGAAGTGGACAATCCGAAAATGTGTGAGTTAGTGAAGTCAGTGTGTTGATTGTACTTTATAACTGGACGTGTTACTGTTGCTTAAATGCAATGCATAAGATTGTCTACATTACAGTTTCGTTCACCTACTTGCTACGTTGTTGTATTTCTTGGACATCAGCACTGGGTTTGAAGCAGGCGCATTTTTGATTACTATTGCTTACTTCAAACTACTACGGTCAGTCAAATCAACGTCGAACTGTGATCAAGACAACATTTGACCAGTGGGTTTTGACAGGCTCACAGGGTTTGCTTTTGGTCAAAACGATTCAGAAGCTTGAACGTTTCGTTTATGGATTAATTTCCACCTATGTGCTTTACATCGATTGCAAAGTTGTACGGTACAGAAGATCCTTTGGTTGGAAATCGATACTAGGTCCAAAAACTGGCAAATAGCCAGTACGGATTAGTTCATTTTGTCTCTTCGCAATGATGACAATGTAGTAGAATTGTAATCATAAGCCTAAGTCAAATGTACGTGAGCGTGTACCTTGCTTTGCGATCCGACTTCCGCTAGTTGTTTACAATGTTTGCGAGATAAGTAAGGAAAGGGTATTTGTTTTTCATAGAACGGTACTCACTCCGGCTTCAGTATCGGTGAGAAAACTGGTACCGGTAAGAATGCGTAATAGAAAGAATAGGCCGCGTTTTAATTAAGTTAATGATAGCCGTAACCGTTTATGAATGACCAGTTCGGTTCCCGAAAGGATGGATTTAAAAGCCACAACTGATCTTACTTCTTTACGCAATGACAGAAATTTTGGTTGTACCGATAAAATGATGTATTCCTGATGGCTGTATAAGAGTGTTGATGATGGAATGAATGCCTACTGAAAGATAATTGTCTTCTGCAAAAAATTTGATTCGCCATTCATTGCCTTCCGGTGTAAGGGCAACCGACTGCTTAACAAGCGTGTAGTGGTCAAGACGAGTTACTGAATAGACTAGGTAAATGCGAGCGTACCTAATTAGGCTGTCGGTGATAAGAGAATGAACGAATGAAACAAAATAGTTACAAGGTTCCAGCAAGTTAAGGCAATCAAAAGAATGACTCACAAGAAATGTTCACAACTGTTCAAGATGACCACCACAACATTCCAAATTACCCGTATCCTGAAGTGAGGAATATTACTGAGTCGCCGTGGACTGCTGAAGCGCGATCCGGAATGCGACGTTGTTCTTAGTTCAACGGAGCTAAAACATGGATGATAGATCCGTGTAGTATGGTGAAACGCCTGCGCAACGGGAAGAAGAGCAGACCGATCTGCACAAAATTTGTATTGTCTTAAAGGGTCACTTTTATCAGGTTAAACAATATGCAAAGGTGATCCAAAAGGTTGTGGTACAGAGATGAAGCATCGTTTGCAACAAAACTAAGGAAATCTGTACAAACGTGCCATGTGGTTAGTGGAGTGGGGTGAGATTTCAATGGGTACTAGCTGTCTCACTAACAACATCGGCGAGGTTTTTAGATGCGGTGGAGTTGTAAGATGTTACTATTTCTAAAGTAGACAAAGGTACATGTTTCAACCAGAGCTGTCAAAAACTGAAACCACTCGTTCTGCGGTGTGCAAGTAACTGCTCCATATGTCGAAGCGGTTGTGATGGTGCAAGAGCCTCTAATTTGACGTTAGAAAAACTAGTCTTATATGTTGAGTTTCTACAGTCCCATTTTATTTACTAGCACATCTAGTAAAGCGTTCCATAGGTTCATAGCATGAATTTTATGAATATTGTAGCGAAAAGGCGTCCAGTAAAGCATAATCTTTATTGTCCAACACGATAGTTGCCATGCCACACGCGCGTGTGCGATTTTGAATCACAATTCCAGTCCGCAACACTCCTCCCCCCCGGTTTCCGCTCACACGTCGTGTGCACTTCTGCCCGGTTCAGGTGTGTGATTGGCGCCTTCTGTCCGGGGGTTTTCCGCCTGCTATTCCTTGTCCGTTGATCCGATTTCGTTGAGCGATGGCTTGTCCGGTCGCTCGTGTTGTCCTCCGTCTAGCCTCTCTGGGCTTTGACTGCACTCCACAGCCGTGTCGAGATATTTGTGCGAATGTTAGAATAATCACGCCTTCAATTTGGTCATCCATCCTATTTTGGCTGCCCCGTCTCGCCCGTTGGTCCGATCCGGTTGAGCAATGACTCATCCGGTCGCACACACCGTCCTCCATCCGCTCGCTGTGGGTTTTTGAACGCACTTCCTCTCTGTGTCGAGGTATTCCGCCGAGAGTTGAAATACTCGCACTTCCTGCCTGACAGTCCACCACAGTATGATCAGAGAATTTCTGTGATGGTTCCAGTAATACAGAAATGAAGTAGTTAAATTAGCTCAACCCCAGAGCTAGCTTCGACGCAATAGTAATAACAACCTGGAATCATCACATTTTCTTTGCAATCTCCGTTGAGATTTACTAGACTAAGTATGAATACATCACAGGCTTATACTTATTTAGTGCACGGCGCACAAAGTCGTTTTTCCCAGGTACGAATTAACCAGACGCGAAATACAAAAGGCCGT
>LUCH01004596.1:22777-43457 GCA_013368495.1 Paragonimus heterotremus | reverse complement strand
TCATCCGGAAAAAGCTGACCAAGCTAAGCATTCAAATCGCCCGCTGGTATGATGATGTCTGAGTGTTTAGTTTGCCTCAGAAGATCAACAAGGGCGTCATAGAACACATCCTGGGTAACATCCGAGCAGCCATCCTTTGGAGCGTACGCGGATATAATGAATACACGACGCCTTTCTGATTTGCGTCGACAAATTTTAACCGCCGTATTGAGTGTGACAGCACACAAGCTACTGTTTACTGGGATCCGATCGAGCAAGCATTGTTCCGGTCTGGAACTCAGTGCGATTCTCACCTCAGCTTGACCGCGAGATTCAGCTTCAGCGTCACCAGAAACCCTGAGAGAGAAGCGTTTGGATAGACAGTTTTCTAGAGATGAGCTCAAATGGATAACCGTGCTAGAATCGTAGACTCGCGTCTCCAACACACAGCACACATCAAGCTGCAGACTTGAGATAGCACTAGCCAGAGCAGCTTGCTGACCGACTTGTCGGAGAGTGCAGACATTGAAGGCTCCAATGTTCACCGGTTGTCTTGGCCTCAGAAAACAATAACGCTGCTTTCCAGACAGACGTAAAGAACAGTTTCTTGTACTTATCATAAGTGTTGACTTTTATCGGTCTGACATCTACACTGCTTATATATAGTGCAGTGAACAGTAGAAGCGTGGTGGCCAAGAATGTAAAGTTATCAACTTGGTAGGTAGAGTGCAACATTTACAGCGCATGCAATGTCATTCATTGTTTCCGGTCGGGAAGGATATTATGGGGACCTTAAAACTGTTAGCAGTTGCACTGGCGTGGGACTTGCTGATCGTCCGCTTAGGAATCGATATATTAAGATACGTTGTAAAAATGTGACGAAGAATGCTGTGTAAGTGGTCTAAAAGTAAATAATGTAGAACGTGAACTTTTACACGCATCGAGGCTCGAAAACTGGTAGGCAGACGATCCTGAAAGACAGCTTCATCTTAACGCTAGGAAGTTTCGGAATTGCGGTTTAGGTGAACTAAGATCTCTATAGCATCAAGAGGAGTTTGTAATCTTCTCAAACCCTGACAAAATAAAGCACCAGGAATTGAATATTCTAATTCAGCAGAGACAAAATATGTCAGTTTGAATGTGGGCTTGGACTACACTGTTGATAATAAGATGTATGGAATGGTTTGCGGCCTTTAAGTCATACGCTCCAGACACGCAGGTACACGGGTCTCGTTTACAGCTGCTTGCACTTTTACCTACGTGCACTTGCACCTCTGTGTAGATCATCCAGGTGACATATTGCAAACGTGAAACATTCTTCCACATATCGATTGTCATGCGAACAGTAACAAACAACAAAAATTACCGATCATCCCCGAAGTGTGCACCCGGATACAAAATCCGCAGTCCAACCTCTGTGTAAGTGTACATTCAACCGGTACAGGTATGCAGTAGTGCAATACATTCGAGCGTGAACATGCATATCTGATTTGTGTGGATTGTGTGCCACGAGGATTTTGTCCTTACGACATACCGTTCTCAAAATAGCAGATTATAATGTACTGTGTTTTTATTGACGTCTTATTTTAATAACCGTTGTAAGTACTAATCGTTTCATCCAGTAAAGAAAGTGTTTCAGTCAGAAGTTTCTCCACGTTCTCCTAAAGGTTACATTACAAATAACACAAAGCAGTTCAATCTTCTCCCGTTCACAATGCATTTGCATTACATCTTTCTTAATGGCTGCTTCGATATACAAATGCTAAGACAGATTTGTGTACGGGTATAAGTGGGCTGGATGTAATGCAGCTTGCGGTGCCGGAATGTAATACCTCAGAAAAACGGATTGGGACGATACAGTATAACTAGCACGTGGTCTTCATTACACAGTATCTATAATTTTTATAGCCGTAAGTGGGACCGAAGAATATGGATGTTGTCATAAAGTTTGTCACACACAGTTTTATACAACAATTTTGTATCATTAATCCATTTTTCTTTTAAAGAAACGATAATGGAATCAGACTAAACCCCACTATCCCAAACGGAATAAAAACAAAAGTTTGGATTGAAAATTATGACGCTCACATGATGCCAGCCCTGACCAAAAATCCTATCATTACAGATAGGTTTGACGTCCAAGATCACAGTCTCATATCTTCGCCTAGCAGTGGCTACATATAAAAGTGTTCAGTGCGAATGAAAAAAGGGTACATTGTTTCTTCGATGTCGTTTATTCCAAGGAACTCATACACCAATCCTTATGGCTTTACACCTTCTCAAGGTCAATATATAATACCGCACTAAAAAATCTTGCTTCACTCTAGCCTGAAATGTGTTTCAGATTACGTCATACGGATCCAGCATGGAGTGTCAAGGCGCTAATCTTGACAGTTGTCCTATGTTTGAATGAATAATTTCTAAATTGGTTTGATTGACACGTAAGTACTTTGTATTATTTTATTTCAAGTCTACTTGTCTGCTCTGAAACGTCACTTATTGCTCAACAGTGGTCAACCCGGCTACCTCTACAGCTTTGAGTAAATTCAACTTGGTTTTTCAATTACGAGTAGAGAGAAGTGACTTTGTATTGAATATATACATTTGGTAAGATCACGTCTTTGATTTCTACATGGTACCTTTAGCCCAAGTACCGTATAACACAAAAAGCAGCACAACCGTTTTCTGTAAAGTCGAATGGACAGCTTCATTATCATTGACCTGTTTGACAAAAATGCACAAGCCTCGGGTGGTTCGTAACACTGCCCTTCTTCACAACGACAAGGTTGTTATATGTGATGGAAAACTGACGCTGGTTGAATGAAACTATCACATAATCATCTATGTGACTAACTGCTTTCACCGTCTTGATTGTATCTGTTGCTGTATCTACTCCATGAAGTCTCAGTTGGGATGAAACAAACATACAACAGACTATGGACCAAAGGTATTAAAAGACAGGTTCGTATTGTTGATGAGATAGAACACCGTCCTAATGGATTCACAATCTAACTAATCCATCCCGCAGAATCCACGGTCAGAACACAGAGAAAATATTTAACGATGCGAAGATGAGGTTTTATGTTATGATAAAATGAGTGGTCCACAGACTACAACTCGTCAATTAATCCGAGAAGCTAACAAAGTTACTCGTAGTACGGTTGCTCCAGAAATGGCAGCTGTGACCACTTTGCATCATGATTGCTGTCTATTCGCATAGTACCACCATCAAGCATTCGCATAAAGCACCTTGGTGTGTACGAGACAAACCGAGCAAGAGTAAACAGCAGATACCTAACTCATACTCCTCATCCCTATATATTACATTCGTCATCCTTGCTGACGCAGCGCACTACTTCGGTATTCTGCCATCACAGTTTCAAGGGATATTCTTTAATACTCGCAATTAGGGATTTCGAATAGCCCTAGGAATCGCACTCGGATTGAAAAATCCTACGCAAGTAATAATGAGAAGACTTCGTACCGGTTGCAGTAAGCAGTTCATATTTATGAGACAAGAAGCAGAATTTATGGATGTACAATAGTATTAAGCAAATCTGAGTCACCCATTGACTGATCGTACTGACAAATACAAAGTCAAAAACTGTGCGTTGATTGGTGCAATGGAGAGCAAATAATTTAGCGAATAAATGAAGTGGTAAAATTGGGACTATTTGTTTTATCCTGGTGTAGTATCTTTAAGCGATGTTTGGATTGGCTTCCTGTTAGATATTCTATTGTGTGTGGGTTTGGATGAGCGATGGATCGAGTAGATTTTTTTCACATATGCACACACTCTGCATGACCTTAACTCTTGCCATACTCCAAACGTTGTTAGTGGAATAGAGTATAGACAGTATGGTGTAAAAAGGAATAGTTGTTCACGCTCAAACGTCACGAGGCGTGGGGCATTAACTCACGATCATCATGAGGTATATAGGGGTGTGTATCGTCACTCGATTGAGGACCAATCTAAGCTATTGCCTGCAAGTCTTACTGGTGTGTAGGTTCCACCAAAACCGACAACGTACTACTCAAGCTCTAGTTATGGCTCTGACTGACAGAACCCTATGACCTATAACGTTGGTCATCTTATTGCATCGTATCCTTAAGGCGTCGTTCATGGTGTAATTGTAGAATAAACGGAAATAATTATCGTCTCTCTGGTAATTAGTTGCATTTGTGAAAAACACTAGTAGTTAATGGGGTGACTTATTTTCTTACGTTCTTGCTGTCCTCCGTGCTCATGCCAACAAGCAGACGACATAACTCCTTGGTGGTCACAGGCCAGCTTTTCAAGTACTTGCCACTGATGGTGTATGACACATCCGTATGGAATTGTTTCCAATCGCGGCGTCAAATGCTTCAAGCCGTTCACATCGCTAGCTACCTACTCCGGCAATTCAACACTCGGATTACGTGACTACTGAACGTCCATTTATGGACCATTCGATCACTGTACGCTTCACTGTTGCCATCACACATCAAAATTAACGTAGTTCGAATAACTCGACGGTATATTTAGGTGTTAACTCAAGGAGATATCTGTTCCTGTTTCTTATGTGAACATTGTTCAGATGAGCCAAAGGAACAGATTCTGTACTAAAATATTGATCCGTTTTTTATTGACCGTCATGTTCAGTTATCTAACTGTTGTATCGAGCTCCTTGCTAATTTCTTATGCAGGCCATTATTGTTATTCGATAATATTCCGCAACTCATTCCCCCTCAATGTTCAACACGTCACTTATGTGATCCCAATGTTTTGTATTCGTACTGTCTGCCAATCAACTGGGCATCTGAAATGTAACAAGGGCGCAGAATAATGCCTAAGCTGATTGGAGAAATGTACGTGATGAAAACTCCCTGAATGCACAGTTCTACCCAATGCTTGGGGTAGGTATTTTGAGCAGTCGGGTAGAGCCTCTTATGCATGCGCAAACCGTTGATAGGTGCATAAATACAAACTAGTGGACCCATCGTTCAAAGGCTACATGAAGTTAACAAGAACGTAAACGATTTGACAAATGTTGTGTGTGTGTGTGATTGTGTTATCAATTGTTTGCTAAGAATTACTGAATTTAATCTAACTGCCTGGTTTATCCACCCCTGTATTCACCGCTATCAAACAACGGTTGTTTGGCACATGCCTAAACACACTGTGGCGATTTCATCGAAGGATTTGGCTTTAGTGACGGAAGTTGAAGTGTTCACGCAAGTTTTGTCCATAATACCAGTGAAATGAATAAGGGTTATCATCAGCATCTGTTATTTGATCATTTTTGTATAGTCAGCTATTATATTCATTCAGTATATGAATCTGTGGCACTGTCATTACAAGTGGTGTATTTAACCGTTTTTATGTGAACCATTAGAGCGGTCGACTTCTCTTCATATTGGTGGTCTTCAAAATCCCGTCTGGTCTATAAAGCAGATCAGTTGATTCTCTCTCGGTCCTCCTTTACATCGAACTTAGTGAACATCATCCAACGGTTATGGTGGCTGGTTGGTATGTGTCAGCACCTCTCCCATATAATGGACAGCGAAATTTATGGATGATGGCCACCATGTTCAATCAAAGTCGACAATGAAGCAGCTGATCTGTTTAGAATAATTATCTTAGGCAACCAGCCGACGTAATCGTTCGATGATGTTCACCAAGTCCAAAGACAGGACTTTGACCAAATGTGAGGATAAGTAGCCGAGGATTTTGGTCGACATAAACGTAATGTCATTCACAAGTAAAGGCGACTTTCGCACTCTCATAAGTTTTTAGGTCAAACTCATTTTAAAAGGTGCACTAGATTCGAGTTTCACTTTTGTTAGAGCTTCTTGGTAACGCACCTCCTCAACACGACCGAGATCTGAACTGCCGAACCACTCGCATGAAGCGACCACTGACTCCACATTTGGTGTAACCGTATCATTATATATGAACACGGTCAAACTGGTTCAGTAATTTGTATGATTTCTGTACTTAAACTAAAAGAGGAAACCTAGTACTGCGGTCACGATCGGAGTTTACAAAACAGTAAATGTGTCTCCTCTCGAGGCAATCAGACAATCTCAGCATTACTCAGGAGTTAACGTGGCTCGGCGTTTGTATATAATTTGGCTGTGCCTACTGTGAGGCCAGCGGCGCAATGGTCAATACGGTTGTCTCCTGAGTGTGTGGCCCGAGTTCTAGTCCTAATGGCCGCATAGATATGCACTAGTGACAAGTTATAACAAGAGCGAAACTCCAGTCTAGTGCTATTTTTCGAAGGGGACTGGGTCAATAGTCAAAGAAATTGTGAAAACTACAGTTAACTGTGATTGGTGTACGATTTACATAAATTATAAGGAAAATTATCTATTAACCGTAAAGGAAATACAACTTGGTACTAACTTTGCAACCCTTGCGCCGCTCAGACAATGACAACTCTTGGTTTGCTGCCTTAGTAACTGGACAACAGAAGTTCGCTTCAACGACTATATAAGATGCATTTTGAAACAATCGCCATTTAGTCCTTCGAATGCCGAAAATCGCAGACGACAGAAGATTGATCGTCAGCATTCATGGTGTAAGAGTGGGTGAGCAGTAAAATAACTTGATAGCTGCCTGGATAACACGATTTGAAAAACATTTGTGGTAAGTAAGCTTCATACACAGTTCACCACCTTTCGCTGTGTTTCACTGCCCAAGCAGCAACTGGCCTGCCTGCCTGTAAACAAGCTTATTCACCCACTGATGTAAAGCAGAATGAATAGGATGCACATTAAAACAGCCATATGTTTGAACAAGAAAGCGTCAGACGATTTGGTTGCGAACTGATGTGATAGTGGCTACACTTGCGACATCGTAAAGGACGAATTTCTTAAACCATGCTTGAGGAACTGACAAAAAAGAAGATAACAACTTTCGTTGGGTAACTTGTAAGGTTACTCATGTGAATCACGTTCATGCTACTCCTACCTGATGAGTCAAAATAAGATCGATCGATTGATCGGTTTGAGGGTGAGCATCAAGAAATCGTATAATCATTATGTTCCTCCCTCGTGTCAATAGTCAGTGCAACCTGTTTACCTCGGGTAAATTGCGCCCATTCAAGCTGCTTGTATTTGAACAGGTTATACGAAAGTTGGTATGAGTCATAGTCGCTTTCAGAAATTGCACAAACAATTATACATTCAACACATAATTAATACTGGAGAGGTTCATCCACTTCTACATAACATAAACAGCATGTATGTTTCATTATTCAGTTCTATATTACGTTACAAGTTGTATTTTGATGGATGCACTGGACTACAATATTTGCTCGCTGACAAGATAATACGATTTTCTGTCTGTTAGTCGGATGAACAGACACACAACAAAGACGACCATTTTCATCGTAGCAGTGTTTAGTTAAAGTGATTGCAGAAAGTACTGTAAACCCACATAATGAGTACTTATCCCAGCATCCTTCCAGCAGAGAACACAAACAAAGGTATGGTGATTGTAGTATTATTACCGTTAACGTTACAGAGTTTCAATGAGTTGTGTAAACAAAATTGAGCTACCTGCAGTCGAGCGTTCATTTTCGAGCAGAAAAACGGGAGGACTCTTTGTAATCTTCGCACACAGGCTGGGACTGTAAATAGTTTCCGACTCGTGATTATCTATGTCAGTTGTGCCATCTTCCACCATGGGTGACGATGCATGCATCGTTTTGCTGCTCTCCTCTGACGCAATCTGACCATCCTCTGCAACCCGAAATCCCAATACATGTTGAGCCACTGGCAAACCATGTGGACGATGGTCATCTTCACCGTCGACTTCAGCTATGGAGGATGTTGTACTGTTGTCAATATCACCAAGTCTAGGACTGTCTACGATTCGTGTAGTTGAGTTCAGATCTAACTGTATGATAGTATGATCTGGTTCTGTTACTGTCACTTGCGGAGACTTTGGTGTCCCGGTTCTCGTACGCCCGAGTTCTTCGGTATTAAAATTATTGGTATCAAAATTGCTGTCCGCATTATTAGTTGTAACAACTGGAGTATACAGTGTGAAACCAGCTTCTTCTGTGGATGCCTGAAATGGCGCATAGTCTTTTACCTGGTTCGGAATTTTATTTGTTGAATCCTGGTTCCTGTCTGACACAAGAAAAGAAACAGTACGTTTATGTCCTCCGTTTTTATCCGCTATGCTCCGTTCCCTGCCACGTATTCTGCCTGACTCGATAGACGATTTCGTGGGGTCTATTTCCGCACGACTCACATGCATGCTACCATCGAAATTAGTTTCGGTGGCGCTGCTAGTGGAACTCATGTGGTAGCTATCAGAGCCGGAAGCGCTATACGGGGTGTCAATGCTCAGCAGTTCCAAATTAATTCCATCTGAACCGGCAGCCGATCCAGCTTGATCAGAACGTTGGCCCGATTGTGCCTTACGTGGCTGTCCTGTAGACAAACTGGGCTCGTGTATGTGAGGACTGCCCGTGTGTTCAGGTCTATGCACTAGTCGTTCGGTTCGGTGATCGCTGCTGTGTGAGCAGTGTTGATGATATATATGGCAAGGTTTTGTACAATGAGAATGATGATACTTGTGGACAACTAATTGTCCACGTTGTTGCTGAAGGTGATGTTTTAAACAGACCGGTTGTGAATGTGGCTGAAACGATTTGACGCTTCGTTTTGTTTTATTTGGTCCACTTCCACCCGATCCACCAGCACAAAAACGTCTAAGCATGACGAATATAAGTAAGGAAATCAGAACGGCCACTGAGATTCCTACCAGACTGGAGATGAGTGCAGACCAATGAACGAATTTTGTGAAAGCCACGCGACATTCCATTTCGGCCACATACGTACCAGCTCCTCTTATCAGGGGAACGTGAGTCGAACTAACCGTGGAGGATATGACTGTAGAGTCGCTGCGTTGATAGAACTGCCTCACAGACTGTTGGTGTTGCTGTTTTAACTCTTCGGAGCTCCTAGAGTCAAGACTGGTCAAAGGGTGATGAAACTGTTTATCAAGTTGCCCACTTTCTTCATTGCGTCTTCTAGTGACTCGTAGACAAACCAGATATTGCATATTAGGCTCGAGATTTCCAATTTCATGACTTTGAATAACCGAATCGTAGATAAGTTTCTGGCCTGAAATGTTTGCATCCGTATCGCCGTAGTAAAAGATCTACGAAACAAACAAAAGAGAAAACAAGAACGATATGTAACTGGGTAAGGTATCACACATCTGCGTTTGCCTAAAGTCGAAAATTGGATGAACAAGTTTGCTTATGATCAGTAAAAAAAGTGACTCCACTAAACGTGGACGTAATCAGGATTATTGAATCTATACGGTAAATGTCGAAATAAGTTGCAAAACCTAAGGTGAATCAATATTAAACGTATGTTCTATAGCTGGATTATAGCCAGTGACAGACAACAAACATCATCTAATATTACGCAGTCTACCATCTATGCAACGAATTCACGTCAAGTGCTATGAAGTCTTTCACTTCGAAATGATCTCACAACAATTCTGCTATTATGTCAGTATGGAATTCACCAAGTCGTTCGGAAAGTAAACTAGCTGTATAAGGTTTTCTCAAACAGCTAAAGCTGGGAATTGTCAGCTCTATCACGGAGTATCGAAACTGTGTTCGTGAAAAGCGGCATGACAGGGTTCTTGATTGTAAAAAGATCTGGCTGTAAAATTAATGGATCTCAGCTGAGTTCTAACCAGCGACATGGACTTGTGTCTTCATCAGTATGGAAAGTTTTCGGACCACCGCCATAACATTGCAGTTTACCTAGTACTGCGAGATGCCAAAAGGCTTAAACTCTATTGCTAACTCAACTGAAATCCGGATTTACCGTTGAAGTTCTGTCGACATTCTGGTCTACCTGATTTTCTGCTTCTACCCGGTAACTTTTCTGTTTCAAACTAAAACCGATCGGAAATCGGAAGCAAAACGGCAGGAGATCTCAGAGGCATTAGGGACGACGTTGTAACTGAATTACCAGGCAACATAACAGAATTCGATGGAACTGGCTGTGCCTTAAAGAGATGAATGCGTAAGCCACTGATACAACAGAGTACCATATAACCACAAAAAAGTAAGTGGATGTACTATGTGATCGGCCTTGGAAGTACAGCATCATTCCCAATGATATCAAATGAGATGTTGTTATCTGAGCAGGCATAACCTGCAGTACACGAAGTAATACGTGATTGCAAGTCGTAGAGTGAAAAAGAATCACCTACGCTGATGTTCTAATTTTGAAACAAAGTGACCTCGAAGAAGTGGTACAGACCGGTTATCAGGGTGAGTGGTCCAACCAAGCTAATAGACGTGTACGTACGAAAACCAACAGAACAGTGGCACCTTAGTATGGTGGGAGAGTAAATGAAGGTCATGGGTGACTGCATTACCAACGGTTACAAAACTTATATGTTTAAAGCAGAGGTTCTTCTGAGTTAATTCTTTTAACAAAAGATAATGATTATTTACCCGAAAGACAGTTATGAGTGAGGAGATCTAGAAAGTGTGTAAGTGCGTTTTCAGATATTTACCAAAACTCAGTCCAACAGCTTTCTATAGGTCGTCAGTCGGTCTACCGGATAATCAGTTGTTAGAGATGTCATCTGTGTAAGTTTTCCACGCGGTCGTTCTAAACGAAAATGTTTGGTAAAAACAATCGGGTTTTGCAATGTGACCTCGAGCAGCATTGTCATAGCATGGTAAAAGGTATAGACTCAGCTGATAAGTTCACTTTTGCCTTCATGGAAGCATGGATTTCAAAACTGGTTTATTGAGTCCATGGAAGCCAATGCATAACCGAAGACCCCATCACTACTCCATTCTCAAGGTTCTCATTCAGCTATGCATGAAACACCGCACTCTGGGGAGGGAAGCAATACGTTTTCATTAGCAAGTTTATAGCCGCAGAATAAATGAAGCTTCTTTTCAAACTTCGTTATGAACACATTATGCAAAATCTATCCCGGCAAGCAACCTCTCAGCGGTGAGTCAGTCGAGGTGAACCAGGACAGTAGCCTCCAAGGCCACCTGATGTAACTCTGTTATATTTTTTCAATGAACTCAACATGATGTACAGCTTGCAACTTCAATTCAGCGGCAGACTCATTATATCGTCACTGATTACACTGAACACATTCGTCAAGGTATAATATAGCGAATTAATAAACGAGTGAAGAATAAAGGGCATAGATTGTTTTAACACTTGTTTGTTTGTGAACTCAAAACGGTATTTTAAAGACTGTTCAATGTGGTTCACTAACCTCTCCTCACAGTTGATCCAGTCAAACGAAGGTAAACTACCCATACTACCTAAAAATAATCACACTGATAAATCCACTTTCCACACAAACAAGGGGAATATGTACATGGGAAATCCTTTAGGATAAGCTGGAGCTGACCTAGGTTATGCATAACGTCACTACTTTTCAAGAAAACTTGGTACACTTCAAGTTTAGTTACAAGTGAGGTGTTGATTTCAGGATTAATTGCAAAACATTCCTTCGACTTGGTAGACAATTGCAGATATGAAGGATAACTACTCAGTCTTCTCATAATTGAGCTACTTCTTCTGGCTTCTTCGGATAGGAAGTCATTTCTGGTGGCTGTTCCAGCGGCTGATGGCTGAGCCCTTTGAGTAAGTTCAAACAGCACGACCAGGACGGAACGGGTGAGTACAGCAGCACCAGTTGTGCAATGATATGAACTGACCCCTAATAACAGACTTCTGCATCCATGTAGTCAAATGTCTAATCATTCTACAGCGAATCAAGCTGTCGGTGCTATGAGAAAGTCGTTAATATAAATAGTGCACTTGCCAATGGAATTTTATGTTCGACAGGATACATCTTTTATTAATCCAATCACATTCGCATCACTTTCATCGTCATGGTTCTCAGGGCAGAAAACCACTGTAGTTTTTTTGAAAAACCATTTCTGAAGAGTCACAACTTTCAACGCATAAAAACGTCATAGCTGTTGTTGTTCTGTTTCCTGGATGGCGACGCTTGAATTCATAAAGTATACCGAGAAAGCCCAGGCCTGGAGAATGCAGAACAGTCGCATGTCCTTTCTCGACGGCTATCAGCTCCAATATTTAGATGACGCTATCAATCCAACAACATGCTAAATTTAATCAGATGTGTAAAATTTACATGTATCCAGTCATGAAAAGCGCTGGCAGATTGGTAACTGAAGCTTACATAAGTGAAATGTTACAATCCACGAAGTGCATCCAGTGTTGGACGGGCTGAAGACAGACCCTGAACGGGGTCCTCGTGGTCTGTCATAACAGCCTTTATCGGCTGTTATGAAGCCGACTGGAAGCATGCTCCATGTCGCGCACGGATTTCATCCTCGTCCCCATCACGCAAAAACACTGTTGATCCTCGGGCGTTCCAATTTGAGTACGTCCGTTCGAGAAACTAAATCTTTCATCTTGACAATCAGTCCGTATCAATTTTACAGCACCATCTTGCGTTAACGGTGTATAGGAAATTTATATCTCACAGTAAACATCGAAAGTGAACTCAACACAAATTCTTGAAGCTTACCGAAGCGTTTTCAATGTCTAACCAGTACAATATTTTATCACAAATTCCATAAGTAAAATACAAAGTGTTAGATTCTTCTACTGAAGAGAAGTAAATCGATGTGCAGGAAATCTGAGGTCTGTCGATAGATCATTGGTGGGGGGCTGGAAGAACGATTGTTTCGTCAACCCTTGATTGCATAGAAGATGATTGAGGAGCAAGTCTTTCAGGAAGGTCAACTTCACATAAAAATACTCCAGAGCAACCATATTCCACACTCATTTAGTATAAACACCATAGTAGAGAAGTCATGCTATGTCACATTTGAGCCGTGAAATTATCAGTAACATTACAAAAACATTATAGGAGTTATCGAGTTATAGCCTTATCATCTAGGATTTCTAACTATGTGTCATAACCACAGTCGAAATTTGTACTACTACCGTTTTGTTTTTTCAACTCTCAGTGTTCCTTGTGGAATACTATCAGAGTCAGATATGTCAGAGTGAATAAGTTACAATTATTATGGACGATTACGACATTCAGCATTCCCCCAACCTGCAGATTTTGAGCGTAGGCTTAATAATGTTGGCATTTTTATCATTGCTATCTACACGTTAAAAAGGATCGCAATTCACTCCATTCACGTGTGTAACAAGCTGCTCACAGAGGATATGCATGCTTTTAAATAGCATTCGATTCTGACTGTGATTGGTTGATGTTGGTCTTAATCTTAACAGTATACCGTATACAGAACAATCTATTCCACTTTCTTTTGTCAGAATTTACCGTGCTTCAGTGGATCCTTTAGAGTTGCTTTGCCTGTCTTATCCATCTAAACACCGACTACGACCGCCAACCCCCAAAGTAGCTTAGACTTAAGTAACAGTATACTTTCAACCCCTTTGATAATATGCACTTTGAAGCTTTCATAACAGTTTGCCTTGATTTCTTCTGAGTAAGATATCGTGCAGAATTAAACCGTGCGTATCTATTGAAGGAGTCTTTTTCTAGATTTTACGAAAATTCCTACGTGCATTTTCTGAAGTTGGCTAGACCTACGCTTACCACAAGGCAACGAAAAGCTATTCAGCAAAACAAGATCTTTACTGCCCAATTCACATGATCCCCCGTCGCCTGTACGATTGCATTTACGAAGAGGGATACCATTTCGAAACGGAGCGAGTGGCTCATTTAAACATCCTGTACACTTTCCCCATTATGTCCATTTGGTTGACATTTTCTATCATGGAATTTCACTCGTCATTCCCCTCCCGTTGGATAGATCTTGCTCATTGCTGTATCGCTTGATTTCTAAGGTTTTCAATGGTCCATTTGCTGTAGACTTCGATTTTATTTCAAAATCGCGCTGAACTATTCTCAGTGTTGGAATAATTGCATCTCCGGCTTGACCACCTACACAAGTGTAGGAAAATCAATGCCATGATTACAACCTTGGGCCCGGCTAGCTTTATTGTTACGCCAACATGCCTGCTTTCGTTATGGAAGTAGTCTACTATTGACAGCAAGTTTCTTTTTCGATTTTGAACCGGCAGAATTTGATATTATTCTCCTGAGCATTTTTTAACCTTATTGTTGGTCTGAAATAATCTATTATGTTTTGGAAGCCTAAGTTTTTGGTAATGAAAGTATTAGTTTGTTGAGACAGGTAGTACCGCCGGTGTTCCCAGTTTTGCTAAGAAAGGGGTATTTTGATTGGCTAAGAAATAATTTCACACAAGATTATTGTTACTTGTATACACGGTTTTTCATCGTTTGTCACTATGAAAGGATGCAGTCCATGCTGATGTTTTAGGTCCTTATAGCTAGGTGAGAAAGAGTGAAGAACCCAAACAGAAGAACCTACAAAACCTAGGGAACTCTGTCATAATCAAGACAGAGAAGAGAATAAAGGGATAACTTCGTGACTGACCTCATAAACTTGTCTTCGAACAAGGTGCCTACCTAGTGCAAGCAACATGCAATTACGTACAAACAACTGAGTCCCATGGGTAGTTAGGTAGCGTTTGTAAGATGATATCCCTACATTTTTCATTACTTCGAGTAGCAAACTGTGCGTATTTCACGTGTGGTTCTTTCGAAAACAACTAGCCTGAGGCTCAACTAATCCTTCACCCACCCCCTCTAAGGTCTTTAGCCAGAAGATGGAAGGATAACGAGATGCTCAGCTGAATAACTGGACTTACAGTTTTTAACCTAAGTCGAAGAATACACAGAGCGTAGCTGTTTAACCGGAGCGTAGAATACATATCAAACCAGTTGCTTCCATGTCACCCGAGCAATGGTCTGGACGAAAATGCCTAATAGAACAGCTTTCGCCTAGTTCCACAGTTTTGCGTCTTTACGACTTAAAGGGAACTCAATCCGAACAATGGACCATCGAGCTGAGAGTATCTGCAGGTAAAATTATCCAGAACCTTGCGAAGTTACTAAGGTATTTTTGTAGATATTAACTCATTTGCCAATTAACTGTATCCTTTATTTTAGACTCAGTGGAAACCGTAGGTCAACGCTGATGTTCCAAACACTAGAACTATGCAGAATTTTAGTATACCTCAAGCTCGTAGACGACATTATATATATATATATATATATCTGTGTAATGTGTTAGCATAAGCAGTATGTGTTTGCTGGCCAAAGCATAATCCTTTCAACATCTGCTCTTCTTGTAATAGGAAGTGTGGACAAAGTTCACCGGGTACGCATACCTGATCAATAACAACTACTACAAAGCCGACCGTATGCTTCCCACGAATTTTGGCCGGAAAACATATTACTTATGTCACTAAAATTCTTACTAATGTATTATCTAATGAATTCTACACTGAAGAAACCTGACAAGCAGGAAACAAGGAGGAAGCCATTTGCTCACCTACTGCCCAGTCCTAACAGTGAGCAAAGCATTAGAGAAGATATTTGCCGCAATTCTGCCCTGCACCATCCGTAGAAGTCGACACAAGTTCCGTTGAACTGTCTCATTCTGTTTCATTGACTATACCTTCTAAATTGTCTTCGTTGAGTTGTTATGCATTCAAACAGAATCGAAGCTCAGAACCCAGTTTAGACCTAATCAAACGCCTCAGTAGCTTCATTTTAGAATGATATATTAAACCAGGCCACGAGACTACCAGGACCTAGGCATTTAATGTGTTCTACCGCATACTCAATAAACTCACACTGCGTCTATAACGAACAGCCGAGGCTATCAGAATCCAAAACCTGTGCGCAGTTGTTCCACTTTCTCTAATTTGATTCGTCGACTGTGACCAATGCAAAAACACTAATGTGGCATTTAGAAAAGTGCTCCCAATATCGCATCACAAACAGTCAAACGTACTATCTTGTCCATAGCTGAAACGGTCACAGTCAAATTATTACGTCATCTGATTTGTGTGTGTAAGATGCTATTCGTTCAAGCGCCGGTGTTGCTAGGTCTTAACGTGACCACTCAATTCGTTTGTTGTCTTAATCTATACAACACTGACTAAAAACGATTGGTATAGGTCACCCAAATCCCAGCTATTTTACTGTCAGCTTCACAATGAAGTTGCACTTCCCATTTATCTAATCACTACGTCCTATGTTTATATTTTGATCAGTAACTTTCGAGTCGTTGCTTAATTCTGTGTCGTTATGGCAATCAAGAATTGGGATCTATTGAAAGATAATCTGTTTGTTGGAAATCTGATTTCACAGCTATAGTAGTTAAAACACGGACGAAAAAACAGATCGTGTCTTCACACCCATTAATCTCCTCAGTCTTCCCTCCCTATTCACCATAATAGAACCTACACCAAGCACCCACCTACTATGTATGCACGATATTTCTTTGACGCAATCCTCTGATTCATCTTTACCGTCTCAGGGGATGTTCACCATTCCTAGGAACGCCGTTTCCCACGCTCACGTTACCCATACAGTGACTGTGCATTCTTATAAATGTAGAATTCTGATACGGAATTGGTTGAAAATATACCCTTCCTCGAACCAGCATAGCAATGGGTGAACAAATTACGGAACAATGGCGCTAGTTCAAGCCTACCAAACTTATGGTAATCAGAGAGCTTGTAGGCGATATACGAAAGGATGCAGTCCAACCACAATGATGTGATCGAACAAAGTAGGGTATAAACCCAACATTCTCAAGACTGAGAGGGAAATTTTCCGAAATGTGAATAAAAGCTGATTGGTTGGCAATCTTGAAACAACCATATTTTGTCCCTGATTTCGGACTCAGCTTTTTATCTTAGCCAATAATAATATAGTTATAAAATATGCGGTAACAGGGCGGGTGGTTTTAGGAGGCAAAGCTGTATCGATTGGTTGGAGTTAAAACCAGTTAGCATGAATCAACTTATCTGTCCCAATGTTCCAAATTAGTTACCGATATCCAATCTTGAGGTTTCCTGTTCCACATCATATAGATTACAGTCACCATCAGTGTATATGGTCAATCATGCTTCGTACACATTTACGTCTTGAAAAGACAATTAGTTATAAACGCAATACGGTTGTTGAGGTCGTTTATCTTCAAGGTTGTTCATCATACTGTAGTTTACGAGCAAGCTTTTACAAATAAATGCACAATCCTCACGGTTTCCTGAGCCTATTTCACGGATCTGTCTACAGAATGGGTAGTATGTTTGGCTACCTATCAACCTGTTCGCGATTTGCTTGTGTTGGCTGCACAGTACAGGCGTATCTTTGAAAGAAAAAAAACAGTTCAGATCAGTTCGGGTTTATAGGACTCTTCAGCTGCTGCCGTCAATCTTGTTCACATTTCTGTACTCATAACCTTCTTCTACCTCCATATGTTTCCCTCTGCAGATAAGTTTTGATTAATAGGGGGTCTCAGACGCAACACATTCAACCAGATAAAGGATAAGACGGGGTTGATGACTAACGTTGGAGTGAGTATCAAAATACAACTTCAGAGCTTCTTTATGACATACAAACCATCTACGTTGTCTTTTATCTCCTTCTTTCAAAATGTAACTATGATGTAAGAAAGAATGTCCGGTGCGTACTACTTTCTTTCACACACATTCCTTCACGACACTGTCATATAAACCCTTTCCTGTCACATTTGTGAAATAATTTGGTAGTTGAACCTTGCTGGTTGAGTCTTTTTTGTTGTTGTCGGAAAACCGCTTTGTTCTCTTCATGGGACCAGTGTAGACTGTTAACGGTTACTTGGATTTTATTTTGACAAAACTGTGAAAATATGTAAGAGGTCTTTTTTCTGGTTTAATTAAGTTTTCCGAAGGTACCATTTTGCTTTATCGATTTAACCATGTACTGCTCCGTATGAATACATTAGTAAATCTGAGGTGAGCTCTCAGCTGGGCCTATGGCATCAGTTTAGCCACCTCGATGGGTGAATGTGGCATGAGTTTAAAGCAGGAAGAATTATCTAGAACAGATGAGTGACCTGATCCCATTAGGCCAAGTCAAGCGGCGGGTTGATTCTGCTTGGATTGATGATAACCAAAATCGGGATGGCAGCACAGTTCTTGCATGAACACTGCTGTATAACTGTCTGCCGCCCTCGTTTATTAATTATGGTCATACGATGGTGGTCAGTGACGCAGTGGGCTATAAGAGTTCGCTTGTAAACAGCTAGTATTCAAGCAGGTGACTAGCTTTCATTTTGGAATCCAAACATTTTATCTTTTCATGAAAGTAGTAATTCGTTTATGCTTCTTAAAAATATGAATGCTTTAGGGTTTCTTGATGCTGCTTCAAACCGATTTCCCCTCCACAAATCGCACGTCTTTCATTGAATCATTTAGTCGTTGTTTATGCATTTTGTGACTTTCAGTGCAACAGTACACTACCTCAACCCTTCCTGTTAGTGTTGAGTTCATGTCAAATGCATGAAGAGAGAAGTAGCAACTTAATTTGAGTAGACAAGAGCGTTTTACCCACTGTACCACCATTATACAACCTTACTGAGAGAAACGAACAGTGAAGTACGGTTAAGCATCCCAGTACCGACACCAGATTAATTAACCGTGTTCATCGTACGAAGTAATCATACGGCCATCATTTCCTTCCAGAAAACATCAAATGGGCTACAACCGTATTGTGTAACAAACCAAACTGTCTTATTAGAAATCGGTAGACCGAAGTTTGTTCAAAATGAACTACACACAAAAGAGAAAACAACCGTAGCACATGTATACGATAGTCAACCATACAGTAATTCTACAAATGATTATTACAGCATGTTACTGTCAGGTCGCCTGGACATTCTGATACATCGATTTGTCAAATTTCTGACAGGTGTCTATAGTACTTTGATACAGTGATTTATCTATATTCGCCTTGAGGTAATTGCCAATCCAGCCATCGAGCAGTATATCTTGATGGTATCGTATGCTTGACAAGTCAACTGGCTCACAGATTTTCTGCAGGATTTCAAGCAATCAAACTAATCTGTCAGTTAAGAGCTTCAGTTCTTCGATGACGATGCCACGCTATCCTGTTGTGCAACATTTGAGTTGAAGAGATGCTTTGCTGTAAAATTACAGTAACTTGTCAACACTAGATATTCCAGCTTCTGAACCTAAAAGTCAGCATCCTGATTAAAATTATATACAATCACTTCACTCTATTCACAGTGCGGTTGGCGAACCCCCTGCGTTAGTGTACCAATGCACCTTCTCACATCAGTCTTATTATTACTAGTAATGTGCGGAAGGTTGAGGTTATTATTGTCAATTTAGAAACAAGGGCTGCCACGGACAAGTCTAGGAAGCATGACCTTCACTACACAGTATATGGTACTGCCTCATTTTTATGTTTAAACTACGGCATTCCGTTTGATGTCTACCGCGCAGTTCGTGTGAAGTCATCAAAAGTACGTAAACTTTCGGGAACCAAAGAATTATGTGTTGCACTAGGGGCTAATCGCAATATTCGTCGTTTGTCTTGCTTTGATAAAACTGTTCCTCATCAACACCCTGTCTTGAGATTTGTTCAATCAGCGTGTGAAAACCTCTCTAAAACGTAGGCCTATTCTGACAATCTAATTGCATTTTGAACGAGTGGCAAGTTCTTCTGGTTTTCCAAATTGGTCAGTCCAACTTTCCGAGATTATACGCAAAGTTGAACACACTTGATTTGGTCACATGACTTCGGGTTCACAGACAGACCAACGACAAAATGGTTATGTAGCTACCATTTTGGTTGGGTAAAAACTCACCGGGCGTTTACGAGACGAAATAAGAATGAACGAACACTAGCCTGACACCGTCATAGTAGTTTGAGATAACCAATTTTGTGGTGGCTATTTCCACTTCTTTTGCATGTAATTTGTTTTCTATGAAACCGATTTAAATACCTTGATGTTATCTGATAAAATTTGCTCATTCGCTATGAAAAATGATTATCGTTGAATTCACAATGAACAGCCCATTACCGAACGTGGGGATCATACAAGTTGTCTAAGGATGTGCAGTGTCGGTTACCTATATCCGCAGGTCGAAACGAACAGCCAATGAGATCATGTCTAGTTAATTGCAATTAGCTTAGGCTACACTGATTTAAGGCAAGTGATTCCGTCATGGATTCATGCCAAGTCCACCATGGCTACACGAAAACCGCTTATTTGTTCGAGTATTTATTGTGGAAGTACCGGTGAAATCAAAATCAATATTCTTTTTGTCCGATTACTCATATTTCGTAGTCATCCAATCCTTT
Organism: Paragonimus heterotremus; assembly: GCA_013368495.1. Lineage (NCBI taxonomy): Eukaryota > Metazoa > Platyhelminthes > Trematoda > Plagiorchiida > Troglotrematidae > Paragonimus > Paragonimus heterotremus. The sequence continues at coordinate 23,212 of LUCH01004596.1, read as the reverse complement.
CTGTGGACAATTTCCTGACTAATAATTTAGAGCAATTTTCTCTGATTGTCTCAGGATCTTCGATGCGGTTAGTAAATCGCTTGCTTCATGAGCAGCCAGTGAAATTTGTTCCTATATCATGAGGCACTTCGTGCGAACAACCACGCGCCGAAATAAACAATTATTCGTTTCATCAGCGCAGAAAGAAGACATGTTGCGATGTTAACATTTCGTTTACTCTCATCAGTCGCAAACGTAAAACATGCAAGTTATATATGACAGACAATTAGAGATAGACAGGATATGGACACGCATACAATCATACCACGAATTATGTCATCACCACCACGACAACCCTATAGGTTGCTTCACCCACTTTTGTGCACATAGCGCCGGCTGGTGAGCTCTAATGAGCATGGGTTCGCTAAAAGGCCAGCAACTTCGGGTTCTGTCTGT
>LUCH01004596.1:0-22677 GCA_013368495.1 Paragonimus heterotremus | reverse complement strand
ACAGACAGAACCCGAAGTTGCTGGCCTTTTAGCGAACCCATGCTCATTAGAGCTCACCAGCCGGCGCTATGTGCACAAAAGTGGGTGAAGCAACCTATAGGGTTGTCGTGGTGGTGATGACATAATTCGTGGTATGATTGTATGCGTGTCCATATCCTGTCTATCTCTAATTGTCTGTCATATATAACTTGCATGTTTTACGTTTGCGACTGATGAGAGTAAACGAAATGTTAACACATCGCAACATATGTCTTCTTTCTGCGCTGATGAAGTTATTGAAGGGAACCCAGTGTTTCAAATTATTCGTTTAATCGTACAATTATCGGTCAGCAGACATGAACCATACTCACAAGAAATCCCCGGCCACGTGAGATTATAGCAGGAATAGGTTTATGCATAAAGTGTGCAACAACACGTAATTAACAACTGTGTAATTTACAAGAGGTCCGACTGTGAAAAATTAGACTTCGGCCGAGATCGAACCGGTGACAGGAATAGAATGTCTAGACGTTGCAAGTGTCCTAACGGCGGACCTACGCCATTACGTCCAGTACTCAGAAGTGTCTTATACAGACTTGTTTGTACGCCCATTCTACCATGTCTATGAAATCTGTCATTTAATCCAAGAGGTCGACTTATGTAATTACCCTTACAAAATGTAAAATCAAATATTTTTATTGTATAAGATGTGAGAATTTGACAACGTTTTTCGTGAACAACAATTTCCTTCACTGCATCTAATAATTTACTTATGGGTATTCTGGGATTTGAGCTGAGAGAAAGATCGACTGAAACGTGATTGTTTTTAAATTCTTTTTCGGCATTGCATCGTCATTGACTAACTGCTCACATCCACGAATTACATCGAAGCCATTCCGAATCAAACGCCCTGCTAACTTCCGTTAGACCATTATACATGCGCTTAGTCATTGGGGCCATGGCTTGCTGAGATCTTACCACATAACCGCCTCCAATTTTCTCTTCTTTAGGATTGATAACAATCCCAATGGGTTTCTTAGTGCATCGGCTATTACCTGTACACAGTGTGAGATTGAATTTAGAGCCTTGTGGCAAACAATCCACCACACATACTCTTCAGGTGAGTTTTAGGTTTTTTACTATCCGACTGCCAATACCGAACCAAAAGTTCGGGACAGAAAGAAATTGATCAAGAATCCCTACACTCGTGATTTGTGTGTTCCCTACAGAGATGTCATTCAACGATAACATTTTTAATTAACTTAACAGGTCGGAAAATGACAGTTTAATGAAGTTGGAGATCAGTAAGTATGCAGCATACGAACACGATTGCGATTAGAAGTATATGAAGTTGGTCAACAGGTGACCGACATTATAGATTGTTATGTTCACATCCGTTTTTGATGTCAATGTAACTGACCACTTTGGTAGCTCACACAATTACTCCTATTTTCAAGTTAACCTTAATTACAGATCAGCGGTTTTGGACTTAGCACACAGGTGATAAATTGAAGAAAGAGTTCTCAGACGAAGGTAATTTATGTCTTCGATCAACAGTTGTTAGGAAAACATTACTGTGCGTTTAGAATAAAAATATAGAGATCCATTTATGTAACTTTTAGGTCACTTACCCTTGCCTGCTGAAATAGTTGTTTAGCCAAAATATCCGAACTCCAACGCCAGTGTAGATGTAGCTTCCTGCTATCTGTCAGCAATGGGGATACTGAGAAATCGGACAGTAGGCTGTAACTGTCATTCGCCTTCTCGGTGACGTACATGTCGGATTTGAATATTGTAGAAGATTCACTATCTGGTTGAACCCGTACGGGCATTTAGTTGCATCTGGTATTACAGCTAAAAAAGGATTGACAAAAATCGATAACGTGAACATAATTCGCATCAGATATGATACAATTTTTATCGTTTTCAATAAGCTGCACTCCTGAGTCAATGAATACACATATACCTTCTTAATCACATGCAAATAGGAAAAGATATGTATGACGTTTGTAGTCAGTGGTGAGATATGAATAACTGAATAAAATTACCACTCGATACCAAACACACTCCAGGTCACACTGCGTTAGTCAAAAATGGCTTTCTCCATCGGAAAATGATAGGTAGTCGGTGTTGGAGTTGACCCTTCCTTCTGTTGTAGGCACTAAGTCCCTTCTCTCTGATGAGTGGATCAGAGAAACTAGTCGAAGTGGACTCACTACTGGGATAAATGACGAGGCTTTAAGTTGAACAGCTGGGACGAAGCCATTTACCAACACATGCTATGAACCACCCATTTCAAATCGACATACTGTAGTCATAGTGGCGTCAATAATGTCAAACTGATCATGATGCTTTCAAAGCCTCTTAATTCATGTCTTGTTGTTGTGTGGTACTCGGTGCTGCTATTAAGTAGTTCGGGGAAGGACGAAAACGATAACGCATCCAACCAACCTAATGAAGATCCCCAAAATTCAGAAGACGAAAAACTAGGAACAACAGTCTGAAGTGTGTATGTGCTTTGCGTTGAACACTTCAAGATGGAAACTTGCTGTTCACGAATGACAAAACATGCGGAACAATGTTAGACATGCAAAAAACACTTACATCAGTTGTGGTGCATTTTAAAGTATACTGGGGTTGATAATTAACACAAAGCAACTTCTTAAATCGGGTATTATCTAGCTGACAGAGTAGCTGGTGTTATGACCAGGATTCAAGGACAAAGGTCTCTCGGTCGGAACAGCTCAGGAATAGATTCCAAGAAAGTGGTCAAAGTGGTGAGTGTCAGGGCCGACACTGAGAAACTGTCAACCTGTCAACGCTGATGAAGGACAGTGAAAAAGTAGTGTTGGACACAGCGCATGTGTTTCTTTCTGATAATGTCACACAGCCTAGTGTAGACTTACAGAAAGGGTGTACGACAATGATTACACACGAAGCCTTCGCCGTTGCATTTAAGCAATTGTTGCAGTACGAAGTGGCCATTTGTTACACATTGTCACAGATGGCAGTTATATCTAGTTGGGACACTGCAATTACCCTCAATTCTGGCACAGTTATGGGTTTGGCTTGGAGGAACAACCTACTTGTCACTCCACTACTTAAGAGTACCGTTTCACAGAAAAACACATTCACGCAACGACCGGAGTAGTCACTACCTCCTCTAAAGCATCCAAACGAGGGTATTGTTATTCAAGGGAGCTCAGCCTGAGAGACGAACGCGACTTAAGACGCCATATTCACGTACAAATTATAATTTCGAAGCACGATACTTATAGGGCGCACCATCAACTTGAACTGCCTTCATTTTCCTGCACCAAATCATCATTTGTTCATCGTGAACCATAAGCCACTCCTCTACCGTACTGGCAAATATTGGTCTGCCTGATAACTGGTTGGTTGGTATCCTTAATATATCACTCAACCGCTCAAACTTATGAAACTCCATCGGTTGTGTGCTTTAAGTCGTACTAAAACGCAGTGCATTGAGAAACGATCGATAATAAAATAAATAATTGATAGAAGCATTCAACGAACTCGAATCAGCCTAAACATTATTTGCTAAAATGACAGATGGCAACTGATGGTTAACGCGATGTAGACCGCTGAAATGATCATGTTTATGGCAGCGGGTATGACAGGTCGCAATTCACCGTTGTCCAGGCAGAAAAAACACAGGATAGTAATAAGCATAGTACATGAAATCGGACGAGTAAAACGGCGGTATATGAAGTGATTCACGAAAATGAGCTAGGTGTAATATACCGCTAAGACGGAGAGGACAATCGTTTCGATAATTGCCACGCCTCCGGTTGCAAGCTATTGGTATTATTACAAGCAGAAAAGTCAAGTGTTGTGGGTTCTTCCTTCCCCAAATTGTAAATTCTTCCGTCGCCAAATTGTTGTAAACCCTTCTAATCCGTACGCTGGTTTGTTCTAGCTTTGTAATTCGTTTGGCAAAATTCGGATTCTCGTCCTCGTAATATTAGCGCCCAAAATCTCAGTCCCGAATAGTAACGCGATTGCCCCGTATTCGCTCCCAAGGCAAGCCAAAAAGACGCGTTCAAAAATAGAGCTTTGTTCCGCCCCAAAAACGTGTGCGACAGAGGCGGCAAGTACAAGGTATTTATAAAGCACGTAATGTTCACACATTCCCAAGATATCAAACAGAACAGTTACCGAAAAAAAGTTAGGACCGCACATGTACATAGCGGTATAAAAAAGTCTCAATCGTTTTGACACAGTTCCGCTAGTTGGGACTGTGTCGAGTAGTTTTTTTTTCGTTCTCACGACGGCGGCGCCCTGGGACGGTCACAGGGTGGGCGCCCTAACATCAAGTTATCAGAAGATAGCTTTCCCAAAGAGGAAATGTAGTGAAAATAATGTGATCTTGGTTTGGTAACGTCGTGGCCGTAAAAGACACCTGGCTTGGGAAGCCGCTCTTTAATCACACGCCCTTAGCAATGCATATACACGATTCAAATAGTCACCTTCATCTACCGGTCTCCCTGGTGTTCCGACTTATTTTTTAGTTTTTGCGGTTTCAAGTGGAGCCATACTACCCACAATCGAGGCCGCATGTAGTGGGAGCAATAGATGAGGGAGGAAAAGAGAGAGAGAGCTATTTTCTTGTCCATATGAAATCGACAAAATGTGATTGATGCTATTCTTGTTTATTCTATGTAAATTGTTAAAACTTCAATAGTTTAGTAATTTAACATCTTGATTTTCTTTGCCAAAACGGAACCTCAGTGAGGTTTTTCATTCGAAATGATGTGCACCCTCAATCGACCCTTGAAAGTGGACACAGTAAACATATACTAATTTTTCAGCTCCATGAGACCGCCCTTAGTTTGTACCTCACTTGATAGGTTATTCTAGTCTGCTCTAAGTCGAATTTACGCGCTCATTTACAAACAAGTGTAGCTCAACACTACAATAAGTGTACACGGTCCAGCATGAAATATTGGTCTTCGGTTCAAGATTATTGAGCCGATAGCGACGAGGATCTTCAGCCAGTAATTTAAGGTACTGGTATTCGAACGTTGGGAACACAATACTATGAATGTGTGTTAATGCAAAGGTAACATGTCAATAAAGTGAACCAATCTTAACAAACCGACCACCTCATTCCTGGTTAGGGAGGTTAATTTAATCAAGAAGCTGTTACCTAACGATATGTCTATCAATGCAAACATTCGCACAGTGCGTAAGCTGGTGCATATTAAACCAATTTATGTAAAGGCTTGTTAAATTATTTCCTTTCTTACATTTTCTCCGCCTGTGTCAGACATCATATAGAAAATTCTGAAAACTGATAATGTAGAGGTTTATAACACAACAACTAACCAGAGGTGTTCAGTTCAGTTTTGAAACTGGACATTTGATCTAGATGGGGCTCAATTATTTAAAATTGGGGCTTCCACAGTACTCGAACCATTGCTATAAACAACATGACCAAACGTGGCAAGGACCCCTTCAACTGAATTACGATGCTACTTATCAGTAATGCAGCTGTAATGCTTAACAGTAGAATTATTGGGTTCCAACGGTAACTGTTTCACAAATCCTACAGAGCAGCTTTTGTTCTGGGCCACCTAGTGAATTGCATGTAAGCTGGTGGGACGGGTGTATAACTGGATATAACAATGCAGTTTCTGAGCTCCCGTCGTGGGTGAGTAGCTCAGTTGGTAGGACGCGTCTTCTGATATGTTGTTTTTAATGCTAACTCTAATCCAGCGGAAGTCCAGATTTTGTACATGTGAATCTCTCATAAATCAACAAATCTACCGAACTATCTACGAGGAATACGGTATCCGATAGTTTTAACTCAATATGAGATCAATGACGCAGTAGTCAACACGGTTGCCTCGTGAAAGTGTGACCGGAGTTCACATCCTGATCGCACCATTAGTGATAAGTTCTAACGAGAACGAAACTTGTGTCTAGTGGTTTTTTCAAAAGGGGGTGGTTGAACAGGTCAGCGGGAATGCAACAGCTGTGATCAGTTGTGAGTGATGTTCAATCTATATAAATAGAACTATAGATGCAACATAAATTGCAGTTTTCATTGAACAGACTAACACGTGTTTCATTGTGCATATCCATTTACCAACTGCTGTTATGATTCAGGCTGAAATCAAGCTTAGTACTGACGCTTCCGAAATCCTGTTGCACAGACATCAAATCAAGTTATCTTTATGCTAAACGATGTGGTTCTTGTTTTTGAAACTATTTAGTGACCGAGAGGAAAAAAGCAACGATTATATGGCGACCTGCTTTATATAGGTCGTGAAAGTCGATTTCGAAATCATTTCTTGTGTGTGCGAAAGGTGATATTCACTCCCAGAAACCAGGCAAAAACGTGTCATGTTAGTGATGCTAAACAATGAAATAGTTCCTGGGTCACACACCCACTCCAACAGATCCGGAAAGTTTGTGTCATTAATTGTTGGTCGATAACTCTTCGCAACAGCTGTAGGAAAACGCGACTGTTCTCTTTTCAAGACATCAGCTAATTGTTCTGTTCACGTATGTAATTCAGTAATTTGTGAAACGGCCTACTTCTTGTCCGTTAAAAGTCGTTTTCGCACAAACAGAAATTGATTGACCACATATAGTGGATCTGAAATATAACAAACACACCAAGTAGGGGATATGGATGGTTTTGCAGGTAGTCGGTCCCAGTAACTAACAACGAGGTGGTGAACAGCCGCTTCAATCTTGCTGGATCTCGCCAGCACCATATATGTCTTGGACTCGAACCCACGACCCGTGAATAAGTGTCAAACGGTGGTCCGGTTGATTATCTACTGTGTCACAGAGACGCCACCACTGAGATCGCAAGGCAATGCATGAGTTATATTCCTTAACTGATGCACCAATCTCTACACAGGCTGAAATTGATCAATCATTTGTGATCAACTTGTAGACTAACAAGCTTCCACTGTTCCTGAACACATTTGCGTAATAACATAACTTACATCGTTGTCTTCAGTCAAAAAATGTATGCAACACAGGATGAATTAAGAGCTGAACACAGTGTATCAGTGTGAACTCACTCAGGAAGGAATTCTTTTCATAAGGACCATACTACCGAATTCCCCTTTTCTCTGAAGGTTCTGATCCGCGTTCCCTAAGGAGTTACTATATGAAGGACACCGTTGCCAAAATGTACACAGTTCAAGTTAAAAGTCGTGTAACACGGACTAGCCGACACCAAAGTAATTTCGGATACACGGCTACTTTGAACTAATTGGTCCCATAACTAGACTTCATAGCGTGGCTTTTGCAAACTAGCGGTCAATCAAAGAGATTCACTGAAAACATAGCACACTAAGACCATCATTCATATAACTGGTGTATTTGTAAGCCACTGAGCAACAAGCGAAGCAATGAATGATAGAAATGGATATTTGACGCATATGAACTTTGTGTACTCGTCTGGACTCAGAAACAGTCAATGCCTTAAAGCAAATGAGACCTGCACATAGACGTCACTTCTGTAAGGTAATATGTTGGGTGCAAACAAAGTTATGTGAATAGAACTGTCGGACCCAAACTGTTGTTTCAACGTCTCATGATTGACTGTGCTGTTTGAAAAAGCTGGCCACACATAGCTTTCCATTGGTTTAATGGTGTCTTGTTTTCTCATTGTGTTGCTGTCTCCAGATTAAGTATTTGTTTACAATCAACCATAGCGCACTACTAAGTGTTGCATCCTTATTGTGGTCTGTGAGCACTTTGCCTCGATTGTACAACCATATTTGTCGGTTCTCTACCTTTGTGAGTGAATCTGGAAGTTTTGAACTAACCGCACCTTATCACTTGGTGAACTATTAGTGTAATCAATACCAGCCATAACGAGTGCCGGGAGACACTTGGTCACCAGAGTGAAAGAAACATGACTAAAAAGGGTTCGGAAGTCCGCATTACCACTGTGAACGCAGCTTCTAGGCAAGTCTTGACCGTCGGTCACCATATCGATCTGGTAATTGTATTCAGAATTCTATTACGTCAATCCACTCCCATATTCTTACGTTTTTGTTAAAGAGGTCAATTCAATCGGACCAATTAAACGCGGCTCTGCTCATTCGAAGCAGTTTCATCTTAACCACATCTTGCCATGAACCTAGTGACGTCTTCTGTCATGTTGACTAATTATCTACACCCCCTAGATTTTGTGTACAGAATGGTTAGAATAAATGTTTTAATTACACCGGTGTATAAATACGAAATGCAAACAACTACCACGCCTTATGTTCTAACTATTTTTGTTTGTGAGTGGGAAGAGGAGGCTCAGGTAACGTGACGGAGGAAGCCTCAGTTAACGCTGCAGATATTGTGTTTTAGTACACAGCCAGAGAGTACACAAATAGACCGTCAGTTTAAGTTGTACGTAGGATTTGCCAGCCAGTTCACTTAAGCATACATTTTTGCCCGGGTAGCTGTTACAACAGCCCCATTTGAACTGACAAATAAAGCAAGAACTTGAGGGCTTGACCAGAAACTGAGCAACTGAAACGTTCGATTGCACAATGCTCAGTAGGTTCGCAGAAGCAATTCAGATAGCCCGTTCAAGTATCGATCGAAGAATCCCAAAGGGTTGTTTGGAGATCGCAACCTCGATGCAGGAAAATTTCAAGAACTCATTTCGAAAATCTTGAGGTAGATTGAAACTAGACAATGTTAATTTGGAATTGCCGAATATCGGTGGCCAAAAGTCCACCTACTGAACAACATATACGGGCATACCGTTGTTAAGTCGAGTGGCTGTACGCCAACCCACAATAACAAGATCGACGGAATAGAACATCATGTGGTCAGCCTAGACAGCAAGATGGATTGTCACATGATCAACCTAACTGACAACATCGCTCGATCAGTTTCCATCGCCAACTGTCTGTCCTGAACTTGATTGTTGCAGTCACACCAGCAACGAAACAGACCAGCTGAAATGAATTCAAACCCACGCTCAGGCTCCTTCCATGATTAGGTCTTTTTTAGTAAGGTCCACGTTTGAACTGGCCGTCTTAGTTCTGTTGTGGGCCACCCAGCTGTAAACCGAATGAGACGTGTCTAAAAAGATTCCATCAGACGAGTAAGCAGTTTAAAATACTTTTAACCAAAACCATAATCCAATGAGATGGTTGTGACGGCGAACGGTGACAGGAAACCAAGTAGGTTTGCTTAAAATTTTGGCGTGATATCGACTGTCTTGATAGAAAATAACCACACAAAGGGACATGGTGAATTCGCTGCACTTTTGAATACAAACTTACTGATCTCGATATTGGTTTCATATTTTTCGAATAGCTTCATAAACTGACTGACTAGTAGTACGGCTAACAAGGATGAATACAAACGTGGACTCGCTTGAATATGTTGTACACATAGACTCTGTCCTCAAACGTCTGGATTGGACGACCATACGTCCGATAACATCATCGTGAAGTTGTGTAAAACCACAACAGTGTGTTCACCGTTCAGCTTTAAATGCATGTCCTTGAAACGACTAATTTCAGCATTTACGTCGGGGTAAAAGTGTTGTTCAGTTAACCCGAACTGTCTAAAACATCGGTAAAAAACAGCGACGCTCTAAGCGGTTTGGTATATCCTATTTCCAGGGCTGCAAAATTAAAGCACTCGGGATCCAAATAGTTTGGAAACCCTCGCACAACATTTGGAGGATAGAGTTAGTTCTATCTAAGCCGACTATTCCTACTGCATACACGAAAAGAGAACGAGGTGGATTTCATTGGAAGGATGTGGCTGAAATTAATTACGACCAATTAGCTCTGTTAGGTAGCCCCATTTCCTCAGTGAACGATGAGGTCAGTCTTCGTAGACCAAAGAAAAACTTTTCCAGTCACTCCAAGGATGTCATGGACAGCGAAATTTATGAAAGGGTACCATAAAAGCCTCTGCTACCAGATACTTAGATGAATCAGACGAGATGATAGCATCCCGAGATGAGCGTATCAAAAGACCAGAGCATTTCTTAAAATCAAACAGTCGGAAACTTCCGTAACCAAAGTGTTCCCCAAATTCAAATCAACTAGAGCAAAAGACCGTGAATGAAGCCCTCACACATACATCTGAGACACAGCGTTGCCAAGTCAACAGCTACAATTAGGTCGAGCTGGAATTTACGCACAACTACTTCCACTGGTCAGCCAAAAACATAACACAGGGGTTGAGTCTTTTATCACAACCAACAGTCACAAAACGAACGATGTGAGAAGCCCAGCTTAATCGATTTATGGCACAGGAGAATCCCACTGGTTGGAACAGCTACAATACATCTCAGGCTTCCAATTCATACAGTGATCCGAAATTGTTTCGATATGAATAGTTTATGATACAGGAACTCACCGTTAACCAGTGTTGTTTCTTTTCAGAAGATTGTTCTGTTCAGAAACCCACTTCCGACTATTTACGTACTGTGTTAAGTGAAATGCTGATTTTCCTATATGTGGTAAAACCGTGTAACCAAACAGCTGGACAACCTATTCAGCGGAATAATTGGCCCACACGGAGTCTTTTCCTGTTTCTAATGTACAGGGGACTTGAATCGAGAGATATCGTTTAATCAGATTTTAAAAAAGTCAGGTGTTACAGCACGTGCTCTTCACAACACAATGACAAAGCGTCGCGGAATGCCAGTTTTTGTTTAGTTCCAAGGTTATTCTCCTTCAATACCCAATCACAGAGCACATTGTCGCGTTAGTATATATTATTATCTCAAATCGTAGCAGCCAAATAAACGAAGTGACACTTAGTATGATATACTAGTAAAGTGCGTAAGATCAGTCGTTTTTAGCTGACTACGAAACACCCCTAGTAAACATGGATGGTAACACCCATAAGTCATCGTAATCGACACTGTCCGATCGGTTTCGATCTTTTGCTAGTAGATAGTTCCCCGTCCTAAATTCTATTTCGACAAGACGGAGAGATGGAAAACAATGTAACCACTGGAATAAGAAATGAACAGGAGCATTTGGTATTGATTAGCTGACCCAGACCTGACAGAACAAGGGCATATCTGTCACTGGCAAATCCATATGCATTTACATATACGATGACTGAATGGCCATGCTTTCGGAATGATTGAAGTATTTTTATTAGTGTTCTTATTATTAACCTTTCCTTACAGATCTTTGCTGGACGACGCTCATTCATTCAGTCTACAGTTTACCGGACCCGATACGATCTTATCTAGCTCAGCATGTTGACTGTGAAAGACCAGTTTGACGATCGAGTGGAATGTGGGAAACAAACAAGGGAATCACGAGTTCGACGGCAGAATAGGTATTTAGATAGTCAAGTGTGAGCGATTCAAACTTAGCACGGGCATTTCCACCTTGTAAAATGATACTCCTTCGGTTCAAACATAAGTTGCTATCTGGGTAGTTAAAAGAAGGGAGTTCGTCAGTAGTTTAAACTACAAGGACATGCTATCAATGCTGTCCATTCAGAATCCTTGGTTATATTAGAGTGATAATGCTCTGATGAAACTGCATGGCCCTCTACAAGAAAACTAGTCATCGAACAACAAAAACGCTTTCCCTATCGGTGGCACTTTACAGCCACTGTGTTGTTCATCTTTGACCAACCGTGTTGAGTACTAACGAGATGCGACTCGGTCGTATGATTTTGTGACAGATAAGGCGGATTTGGATGAAAACTGACACACTGAAGAGTGGACGATATTCAGTCAAGACCATAAAACCGATTGTGGTCCAGTCGTAAGTGCACATACGTAAGATTACCGCGAAAACGGTGTTGCTGCTCGTGTCAAGTACGAGCAGGCCAGCCAATATTAATTGACTCTGGTCATTTGTTTTCCCACAATTACACGATCTGTGCAGGCTCAGCACTGGCAGCCGTTCTGTTCATATTTTGTCTAGCAATGTAAAGAGTTAGAAACCTCGTTAACTAATGTACTCATATGACTTAACGTTTCCTTGTTGAATATCGGCCCCCGTTCTTCATTGCCTGTCTTTCCTGTCCAGGTCGATCGACTAAATGTGTGAGCAGTCGCCTGAAGGCTGTAAGTGGATTCTCTAAGGTGGATGGGTTGGCGGATTAGAATAGAATATTTGGATCTGTATTCAGTTCACTGTTAGTCAGTAAAATCAGTAGAGTTATCTATTAATTGTCGGGCTGGAAAACGTGAATGTCAGTGGCCAAACTTATCTGTCACTATCAACGTCCCTCAGGTAACTCAAACGACCTCAAGGATGACTGGACTTCTCCTCACAATAAGCGGGAACCAACTGTTCTCACGAGGGGGAATCGTCCCCGTTCAAAACTGTTAGTTTTAATAGACGTAGTGTACCGCAACTTATCAGTTTATACTGCAACCTCAAAGAAACGAAAATGTTATGATATTCATGTTAATAAGTGCAGGAATAATAATGAAAACTGCGTGGATGACGATCTAACTGGATAGTTGGGATGTCATTGTGCTGTATTTATTCCTCCACCAACTTTTGTCATGTTGGCCACGTTGAAATAAACGAATGGTGATTGTTAGACAAGAACCTCGAGTACCTTTCGAAATATCTCCTTGATGATGTGAGAAAACTTATCTTTAATGCTATCGTATCGCATTTGATCCACCCTGGTAATCAAAACACGGATCCCGGGTTCAAACGCGAGCTGTCAAAGCGCGAGTGTTGTCAATGGCGGGGATGATCACAACCAGATTCTGCAGATCGTCACTCCAAGTGCGGATAAGGATTCAAAATCTGGTGCTCGCCCCCCAAAAAACAGGCTTGCCTACCGAGTCGGATTAGCCAACGGCATCAACTCACCACTGTAATCACACCAAGATTAGCTGATACAGAGGTGTACGCGCATTTCAGGTGAAGTCTTCTGACCCCATCGTCCCAGTGCGTTGGCCAACATGATCCATCGACGATAACACCTGGCTGTTAACAGACGTCTCTGTAAACGTTTCGGCGAGGCGGTGGTTCATACAACGTCAAGTCACACATTAAGAGCCTCGATCACCCTACCAGAAATGACTCACATAGGACCGACGGTCAAACAAACGGGAGTTTGGTTAATAACACGAAGCTTGCAGTTCAAATTTACTTAAGAATTTATCTGTTTGACGAATGCCCACGCGGACTAAACCTCTGATGGGAAGTTAATTTTAGATGATCTCTTAGGAAATCAATATAAAGAGTCCAGATTAAATAAACCTACTTATTTACCAGGTGTAAAGTAAGTGTTACGCAAAACATGGTGTAGAAAGCTCTTAGTTAGTGACCTCAAACAAGTAACGTGAAATAAGAATCCTTTGTTCCTACCAAACGAAGTTCACGCATTCTTGAGCTCATGAGGATGAGAGGTCCATGTAGATAATGAGGATACGGTAACTTTGAAACTGGAGGTTGGTCATTATTTAACTAATGCCCTTAAAGTGGGTGATCCACAAACTGTTAAAAATAGCTCTCTGACGGTTTGCCAGATTAAGAAATGCATATTCTGAAAGCGGAAATCTAACTTCCAGTGGACGTTCCTATCTTCAAGAGTGGGGTTCAGACGACGGTGAACATCAGTGGTGATATCTTGTCGGACTGGATAGAAATGTCGAAGTTGCTGACTCCCGTTTTGGGGGTCGCTGTGTTCGACAATTCCTTTTATCTTTCATTCATTAATCGACTTATGTTTACGATATTTTCATCCCCTAAATTTCCCTGTTTTTGTTTACAGTAGGCAATCGCAGTGATGTCAACTACACACAATTAGTCACATGGCATATATAAATGTGTATTTTGAAGACAACACCGACGGTGGGCTTAGTAAGAATCATCGATTCAAATCAAAATATACCAGAAATATAAAATGGAAAAGTGTAGTGTACACTAGCATTACTTTCATAAAGTTTCGTTAAATAATTCAAACTGTCAAAGGTTAGTAAGCTTGAAAATTGGAGAAAAAGCACAAACTATACCACCATAGAAAGGTTTTGATAAATAGAAAATTAGTACCATTTAAATTCCATCTCAGGTTTTGCATTCAGTTAAGATTCTCGGCTCGACTCTTTTGAAAGAAGCACCTTGCTTGAAATTTGACTTGGGAGCGACCGATTTACTGTATTTAAATGTCGAGCTACAATCGCTCGCAAATTATACACAAGTGTTGTGATCCAAGAACGCGGATGACACGAGGGTTATTTATTAGACAGAGCAATACACGGGTTACACATGTAAACCAAACCTGACACAAAAACACTCATTTGCACGCAGTATTCAGCCCCAGATAGTCTCGGCTACCACAGATGTCAGTGCTCAGTTCCATTGAGTAGCAGGGACTGTTATGGGTGATGCTGCACCTCGATGATCATTCTTGCAGTCTTCTTGTGGCTTGTAGGTTGTCAAGAAATATGTCTGCTACTGAATAGCCGCGGTATCAGTAGTATATTACGATCGCTGAACTCCACTGCACAAGGTGTTCAATTGTCTTACAACTGTACAAAGTGATCGATCCGCCTAACCTTCCCATCTACAAGCGAAAATTGTAAACAAACATTAAGAATGTTCCCCTCATACTGAGTGATTTTTGAAGCGAGAACCAAAGATCTCAACGATTAGTACAGCGCACAGTCCGAATGAAATTGGATAGCATATTATGAGCATACGCGCCGATATACGAGTAGGACAAATCTGAAGATAACATTATCTGGACTGCACGAATGCCTCTTAAAACGACTACCGGTATGCTGGTGATAGAATTACCATTTTGGCAATGGGTTTGTGCGGTGTCTTCCGTTACAAAAATACACTAAATAAGAATACCCAAATATTCACGTAAAATGGTGGCGTTGCTCCAGTAACTGCACTATAATAAGAAACATATCCGAATGAGTTTGTGCTTGATGGAACTCTGAATGATCACATCGACGACATGCAACTAGAGATGTATTGCTTACGATGAAGACACCGATTTGAAACAACCATTGTGTTCGTATAAAGGAGAAACTAAAGCATGCCTAACATTTATGTGCCCGACCCATGACTCAGCATTGGGACCACCTACTATTTGTCGTAAAGTTCTCCTAGTCACAAAGTGAAACTCATCAGATTTTGTCCGTTTCATTTACCAATCCCCAGCCAGATTTCTTGCATCCTACTGGACTTGTTCACTGTTGTAAACATTTCTGATTTATTTTGCAAAGCGAACCAGATTTCGATCACAACTCTCCTGCTGAAGGCCACCCGAGGTTGTTGAAACGCTGAGTAATACAACTTGCTTGCAATGATGTGTCACACTCAACCCATTTATCACTAAATTGTTGAACATGATTCCTAAACCTTTTGATTCCAGTCATACTACATTTGCTGCGGATATCTTAGAACCAAGAGGTCCCTGTATCATCAACAATTTAAGACCGCTTTTATCTCGTACGGTTTCGTCGATGAAGCCTTCGTTCTGTCGGAATTATTTTGTGTAAATACTAGTTAACTGGGATGGTCAGTAGTTACAGTTGGCCACCTGGTCAACTCACAGGGTTTTTAACCTACCATGGAAATCAAAATAAGGATCCACCAAGTAAAAGTGAAGGCACAAGCGGCTAGTCAAACGGATGCAAAGAGGCGGACAGTTAGCAATGAAACACACTAGAAGAGACCAAACAAGGGAGCGTGGTGACAGAGAATGGATGAATCCGATGATGTGATGTAGTTAGGTGGCTTTACGCGGTCCCAGCAAGGGAACACAACGTGTCGCACTGAAATGCATGTTCTTTGTGCGGGGGTGGGGGGGTTCAGAGAGGTTTTTGTTGCCACAAAGGCGGCATGGAGACCGCCCCGCCCCAGTGCTAATCTTTTCCTGCCTGGAATGATCCCTGCTGTAGGGTATCTTGTACAGGAGCGGCATTGTACTCAAACTACGTCCATTTTCAGTCATATTTCTTCTAGAAAACGCGATGTAACAAGCAGGAAGGAAGTTGATGTTTCGATCAAGCGTGACTGTCGGTGCAAAAATTACCACAGAGAATGAGTAAAGTGCAACCGGAATCTTATGAACATCATGGGAGTTTGTATTGTTCGAAAGGTCCTTGTATTAGGTAGACATATAAAGGCTTTTTCTATGGTAACTGAGTTTGAAACAAATCGAATTCATGTAGTGAATTGCAGCAGTATACCTATAAAAGTTAGAAGAGTGTCGTGACTCAACGGTGTTAGGCCACCTGGAACCCTGACTTCACTTGTTAACAGTAGTAATAAGAATCGACCTCTTTTTTGACTGAAATGGATGGCTAATCTGTGGATGATAGCCGGTCAATATTACCACTTCAGCAGAACGCACTTAATGGACCACCTCTCCATAAAATGCACCTTGATTTAAACTTTACACAACAAACAACACTTGTCTTGTCAAGTGCTCCATTTGTTGATGGTATTTCCACTCATCTCGACACTAAGTGATCGGTGATGGATTTAACCCTTTTAAACCCAGTGGGTCACTTCGCAGTAAGTTTTCATGGCATGAAGCATCCAGCGATCTACGGGTAATCATGTGCAACTGTAGTTGTGCTGAGTTGAATGGGATCAATTACATGCTTCTAATACTCCAAACGATAATCTGAAGGGAAAGTGTATCAGGATGAATTAAAGTAATTTACAAAGTAAAATATTACATTTCCAACTATCTGCTTATTATATGTAGGCCAGGAGCTACTATACTTCGTACATTACCATCGAAAACCTTTGCCGTCATAAATTCAGTTTGTTTATTTTAACCATAAGTACGTCAGAGGTGATCGTGAAAAATTACAGGGATAGTTTGTGTAGGTAGCACATCTTGAGATCCTGTAAGCCATGTACCTTTAAAAAGTGACGATTTTGTAAATGACTAGGATTGGTCAATCTCTGTGAACCCGTCAACCAACAAATTATGTCCACAGGACGAATAATGCTATCAGAGTGTCACCGGACAGTGAGTTGATACATAATTATATAGAGGAATTAGATAGAAGAAAATTTTTCCACATTTGTACAAATGCGTGCCAATCTGCGACGAATCGTTCCGCCACTAAGCAGATGAAAGATTGTTGTTTATCTCCGCTAGATAAGCAATAAATCGTGCAAAATAGTTTAGAAAACAGAATGTCCAATTGCATTATCAGAAGGAAGTGTCAAACTGTTTTTTTATTCAGAAACCACAATGAATATCATACTATCGTGATGTGGAAGTGCTTTAACAGAAATGAAGAGGAGAGTGAAGAAGAACCATTCATCATTCAAAATGTGGAACCGTTCGTTAACTAGGATCAAACGGACAGTGTTTAAGAAAAGGTCACTTCCATTTTTAGGTTTTACGGTCCCAACATCACAGGCGTTATTTTTAGTCATAGTCTAGTGATTTGTGAGCTTTTCGGAAATTCCCTAATCTAATTCATGATTCTACCCTCCAGAGACACAACGATAGGTTGCAGGCTTAATTATCCACTCAGCACAATGCACTTCTGTATCCACCACCCAGACCAGTGACTCAATCGACTGGGCTTGACCACAATCAGGTTTATCATCAAATTGAGACGGGGGATATCCTACACCACAGTTGATCACCTGAAGGCTTAACACAACGGTTAAAATTACTTAATACGTTTAACAGTTTAGCAGTGACGAAGGCTGGAAAACCATTGCTAACATTAGTATGAGGACGTATCAAAACATATCTGTATTTCTTACGTAATTAACACTTTTAATTGATTTTGCGGATAAAAATGCAAAACTAGAACTGCAAAGACACTTAAGACAAGAATAACTGAACTTATCCTGAATGGTCTAAAGCCAGGTTTGTCTCAGTCGATCAGGCAAATCGATGGGCGGTCTCATAAAGCTTCCTGATCGATTTGCAGGTATTTATTGCGCATCGGCCGTAGTAAGGCATTGAATACACTATTCGTCGGAGTCAAAATGAGCAGAAGTTGTCGAATGCTCAGATTCAAGGATTTCCAACTGGTTTTCCATCATTAACAGGGACGGTAAGTGTACAACTACCGTAGTTTTAACGGGAACAGGGATTACAAGTTTCGTAACTTGGATGTCTGTGCAATAATTTTGCTATGCGCACGCCAAACATTCTGTTACTTAGGCGAACAGAATCAATGAGGCTGCACCACAAAACAATATTTAACAATATTTAAATTTTAAGTTGAACATCACTCACATTTGATCGCAGCTGTCCCATAGACTTTCCAGTCAGCACCTTGCAAAAAATAGCATTAGACTCGAGTTTCGCTCTGATTAGAGCTCACCAGTGGTACGTATGCTTACCACGACCGGGACTAGAACTCCGGCCACGCTTTCATGAGGCAGGTTTAAGGAGATCGGAGATTTCGATCTATCTAGGGAGTCCTAATCGCGGGGTTATCGATCAGAGTTAATAGGACAGTTACCGTGTCTCCTCTCGAGGCGATAGGGCAACTTGATCATTGTTCACAGACGAAAGTGGTTGAGCGTTCACATATGATAATTCGGTTGTGCCTAATATGAGGTCAATGGCGCCGTGGTCAACACGGATGCCTCATGAAAGCGTGGCCAGAGTTCTAATCCCGATAGTGGCAAGAATATGTACTACTGACGAGTTTTAGTCAAAGCGAAACTCAAGTCTAGTGCTTCTTTCCGAAAAAGTTGGCTGGAAAGTCTATCTGAATGCAAATGCTGCGATCAAACGTGAATGATGTTCAACGTGAAATCAACCAACTCTCCCACTACTTATCAGTAACAATAGTTAGCTAACTTTTAAAGTACATTGCAAGAACCAGTTTTCTCTTAACGCGAGTAATCTTACAATTTAAGAACAGGTTTTCAGTGGCGAATAAGCAGCTCTATTACAAATTACACAAATCCATTGTAATGAGATAAATTGGGGGTACTAATGGCCGAGTGAGTTTCGTTGTTTCCAAATTTATCTTACATCACGTGCTTTCGATCGATTTAAGATATCTTTATATTTATTGCGTACTTTGGATGTACAAGAAAACGGTGTAAAAGAACGACCCAACTTACAGCCAGCACTACTACGACAAAGTGGATACGGTTGCACACTCTTATAAACGGAAACTTACGGATAAATGGACCGGTTAAGAAGACGCTGCTTTGATTGCACAACTAGTGTTGTAGACATGATTACTCGATCCGTCGTTGTTTTACACATCTGCTGATAAGTTCAAGAAACATCTGGCTATCCTTCTTCGGATCCAGGTGATATTAATCCGATCGATATTTCCGAGTTTACCTCCTCTACCCCGGATTTGCTCTGAGACTAAATATGCAGTGACCGTGACCTGCCTGTCATGTCGCGTACAGTCGTCAAAGCGATTGGTGAACGCCTGTCTGGTACGCAACGGCCCACGCTTTCATATCCCAGTACGGCTTAACTGCAAGCATATGATTGGCTGAAATTCTGACACACCCCAATTTATGCTGCCATTGTCCCATACGCTTGTTGACGCTGTCGTGGATCAAACAGATTGAGTGGGAATCGCTTGTCACCCAGTGAGGCAAGCCGTATTATTGTGAAAACGAAACTCCATCAAAGAATACAATTTTCTACATACAGCTTTACTTACACTGTATTTGATTATACTGTGCAACGTGAAGTCCACTCGTCCGCAACTTCCCTAAAAATAGTCTTCACACACCATATGGTATAGCAACAGGGGTTGGATTAGGTGAACGTGGGGAGCCAATATGAGGTTTAACATCATTAAACGCACTTTACGCAAATAACCTTGGTTACATTTGTTTGATCGACGTGGTTGCATTGATCATCAAGGGTTTGATGTTGACGTCACAGAATAACACGGGATCGATGTTACGACCCTTTGACAGAACGCAGTTCGCAGTCCTTGATACCATTTTTCTCCTTCGGCTATCCGCTTGATTGCCTGTGCATACCATTGTCACATATCATCCATTTCGGGGACGGTCTGGAACATCTGTTGAAGCTTCACCGATTTGTTACACCAGTGCGAATGTCACTCAATCTGTTATTGCACTAATGGACAAAATGAAACAGACCGGTTTGGTGGACTTCACGTACTACTCACAGAACTGCTTGTTTCGCCCAAAATCAACAAACATAGTTGCATAACAGGGTCTGTGCAATCCAGAGTGAGTCGAAGGCCATGACACACGGCATTTATCCAATAATCCCTATCGTATTTAGCCTTGGATCCGTTAGAAGCTTTTGAGGTTTTCTGTTTGCTCCGGACATCCACAAGCTTCATTCATGTTGGTCATATGTTGTTGTGAATTGTAAGCTGCATATAAACATAAAATACCGGACAACAGGCGATTTGGAGAGTAGTGGTTCTCAGTAGGCAGACTTGTAAAACGTACTTCGCTCGTTCGGAGTTGGTGAAATTTTACGCATGTGAAAAAGATTAATATCCACTCGTGCAGAACGTAAAAATGTGCTATCGACACTCGAACCGTTGTCTTGCACTCGCCTACTTGTTGTGAAACAAAAAAAGTCGGACATGGGAGAAACCAATTGTACGAAAAGATAAGAGTGCTTCCTCCGTTCTGGTTAAGGGATGGATTAAAGAATCGATAAGATGTGTGGCTTTCAGGCGTCTAGCGGACACACGGCAAACAACAAATCTGACTGATTCGTTAAAGGTCACCCACAAAACTTCAGTCAACCAACCAAAACGAATCCAACAGCAGTGCCCCGCAAAGTTCAGAGTGATTGCTATCCCAATGCGTAAAGCAGGGCCGTGTTTGCATAAAATGTTTGTTCATGTCTTAGCTTTCTGCAGCCCACGTGTGGGGCTGAATGTAACACAGACCACAGGTTGGTCAGTTTAGCCATGTCTACAAACGTGTTTATTGTAAATCATCCGAACAATGACAGAAGCCTGATGTTAAACGATTGGAGAACTAAAAAATGAGGACTTTGGTTCACCTTACAGTTACCATTAATCTCAAATAAGCCCATGTGTTCACCACCTCTGAAGGTATGTGGTAACAGCTTAAGGAACCGATCACGGTAGCCGCCATCGAGATTGTTGGTATTTGGCACCAGAAACGTTCCGAGTGGTTCGACGACAGTAACGCAATTGTCTCCAGCTCGATAGGAGGGAAGTGTACAGCGTTTGCTGCTTCCACACAGGCCGGGACAACGAAGACAAAAGAGAGACATTCCGTGGTATTCGCTGTCAACTTGCCGAAAGTCTCTGTGAAATCAGGGGCTAATGGAGAAATCACAGTGAGCTGATGGAGCAACACGTTGATCGTAGGAAACAAAAGAAGTTTTACGATTCGTGGAAAGTGACTTTTGATCCATCGGTCCAGTCCAGCAAAGCACTGATTAACAGGGACTTTGGCTTGTCGTGCACCCATCCAGAAGCCACCAATATAGACTTGCGCAGGCATTTTGGAGGCCTACTAAACCGTCCTGCTACCACTGATTGGGTAAACGTGAATAGCCTGCCACGACAATATTTCGAAGCCTCCTTTGTTCTCACCTTATATTTCACAGAGTTGCGCAGTACCATGGTATAACTACAGAACGGAGAGACTGTAGGTGAAGAAGGATTGCCAGGGGAAATACGGGAACACGGCGACCTGGGTTTGGAGAGTGTTTTGCTTCCGTTGGCTCACTCCACCTGGGAAAAGGAAGTAGTCCCCCCAGATGTCAAGGATGCCTTGGCCGTGATTTTGTCCAAAAGTAAGGATAACTAACAATACGCAGATGGTTATTGAGCGTTAGTTTGTCGATCTACGCTGGACGGGTGCTAGAAGGCATCCTGCTGAAATGACTCCGTAGGAATGTATTAGAGCAGTGTGGATTTCTGGTGAGTCGCAGTACGCTCAACATGGTGTTCATTGTTCGGCATATCCAGAAGAAGTGATGTGAACGCAGCCAACCGCTGTATGCTTTCTTTGTTTATTTCTCCATGTCCTTTGATTCTGTAAGTCTTTAGGCGTTGTGGGCGATGCTTGATACGTTTCGATATCCTACTAAGTTAGGCAATTTCATTAGATTGCTGGATGTTGGCAGGAAGACGAAGATGTAATTGTGTGAATCGACCTCTGTTGATTTTGACATTGTTACTGGCGTTCAGCAGGGTTGTGTTCTAGTCCCAACCCTATTTAGTTTAGTTTTGACTGCAATGCTAACAGCTGTTCCTCACGACTCCGCGGACTGCACTAAGGATGAATACCGCAAGAATGGCTGCTCGCTGAATACTTGAGGTTTTGCCAGTCCAAATCGATTTCGCATCTCGACGGTGCACATGTTGTTATTCGTAGATGATAGTGAGATATGTGCATATATTGAGGATGAATTCGACAACTGGCCATGGTTTTCGCTACCACGGCATTCGGATTTGATTCGCATATAAACATAGGTAAAACGTTTTTTTTTTTAGGAATTCTCCCGGCGGAAGTACTGTACCTGCACCCTAAGTCCACATCAATGGAGACGCTGTGGACAGCTCTGCAGAGTTCTTCTACTAGCGACATATTTGCGCGTGGATCACTAGTTGCGACGTCTAGTAACGAAAGCTATCGCTGTTTTCAGAAGTTTTAAGCAACGTATCCGGAAGAATCACAGATTGAGGATAACAACCAATTGTTGTGATCCAAGAACGCGGATGACACGAGGGTTACTTATTCGACAAACCAATACACGGGTTAATCATGTAAACCAAACCTGACACAA
>LUCH01004595.1:16847-49090 GCA_013368495.1 Paragonimus heterotremus | reverse complement strand
AATATATATATATATATATATATATATATATATATATATATATATATATATATATATATATTCGTGCACAATGTTAACTTCAATTGGAGGCCTTATCCGGAGTTCATAACAGTGTCCCCAACGTATATGTCTTTCTTCACATACGGAAAGACAGTTTAATTTCGCGTAACCCAGTCGGTGTAAGTAAGACTTACTGAATATGTAAAAACCGTCAAAACCGAGTTACTGACTTTTCATTAAAACGGTCCCTTTGTTCAACCGGAAAACTGCCACGATGAACTGACAGTTCTTCAGGTGGGTCAGCGTGAAGCTACCAACGATACCAACTAAGTAATATGACTTAACGAGTGTTGTTTAACATCACGGCAGGCTCGTTTGACTTTCCATATGACCGTTTGGCGTATAAATGTGGTGACTAGAAAAGTGCATTATTTGTGCAAAACTCTTATCCATAGAAAGACTGAGTACTCAATAATGCCAAAGTTCATAAACTGCTGCTTCTTATCAAAAAAAGGGGAGTTTCAGTCGAGAATTCTCATTCGAAGTGTTGGATGAAAGGTACACCGTAATGTTCAGTCTTGTATACATGCGCAGTACTTCGAGCAATACAGTCAATTTTAAAGATGCTGACACTGGTGTACACGTTCAAGTCGTTGAATTGTACTGCAGAAAACGCAAGAGAAATCAAAAATTGCAGACAATAAACGAAGGATTCCAAGTTCTTGTCATTAAACACTTATGATGTGTGGCATCTGTCCTGATTATGTACGCTGTAGCCAAATCAATGCAGTTATGAATGTGTCACCCATACTTGCAAAAGGCCTTCGTTACGGAGCATCGGTGACAAGTGTGAGTGATAATTTTTCACCGTTGGTTTTGGTGGGCTAGGATCACAGGTTGATTTGTCAGAGGATTGTTTCAGTTGTTTACGAGCGACTTTTATTATATTTTTAATAATTTGCCCTAAAGCCAGTGTATGCATACGCTGGGTTTGGTCCGACAAATGTTGTACTGTATATATCTGTGATGGGTAGACTCAGCCCACACCTTAACCATTAGTTTGTATGCAGATTTGAACGGTTCGTCTCTTCAAAGTAAGAACCTAGGGTAGAAAAGATTTCTTATTCTACAGATCGCTTCTTCGCTAGAACTCTTCCTTCTTGAGATGAGCAGTGTGTATGTACTATTATGCAGTAAAACATCTCCGGAGACGCTTTTTATATCACTGGTTTGAGGATCAGTAACAGCTATTAAACTCTTATCTTGGAAACAGTGCCGAATTCGCAACTGTGAACTCAGCGATACATGCACTCTAACCCCATCAACGGAGCCAATATGCAGAACCCTTGCATAAAACAAGAAAACAGTCTACCAGAAAACAATTTGTTCCACTTCGACCGCGAAAAACGGTTCATCTTCAGAGATGAGGCAGATAAAGTTTGTTCGGCCTTTCCAATACGTCATGAATAGGTATGCTAGATTACCACGTGCATAACAACAGTATGCAAAGAACAACATGTCAGATCACAGATGAAACAAACAAGGGTTGACAGCTTACAATTTTTATATTTCAGCCATAGTCAGTCAACTCATATTGTAGACGTGGATAGTCGAGTAACACAGTAAATTGAAGCATTCTGTGGCAATTCATTCATTCTATGGCAATTCGGTTGCATTCTTGTGATTATTTAAAAATATAACTGATCGAAAGAACGCAGACAATGCACACTCTTAAGAGGTTGCGTAAGCGCACGCACTTAATGAGGTATACCGTGGCTTAGTGCCGGTATGATCCCATAAATTAAGTCAAGATGCTGAAAACATACTCGATACTGGGACGGAAAATGTTAAGGTCTATCGTGCAGTCCATAGGCTGATACGGTGAACATTAGCACTGACGACGTACAGTTTGTGGTAGAATGTTTCTTCTTATAGCTGCCCTTCCATGAACAGACAACCAAGGCTACTGCATAGTAATGCACTACCACAGTTCGAACTATCCTAAAGCGGACGCCTCTTCTGATCGGGCATTCCGTAATGTCAGCATGGTTTGTATTTCACAGCAACCAGCTAAGTCCTGTATTATTTTGACGCTGCTGTATACTGGATTTGGTTTCGGCGATATCACGGTATAAGTTTAAACACATTCAACTTATGGATGAAGACATTATCCAGAAATTTTGGTTCTTAACAGCAATTTATGCAGTTGTTTCAGATAAGCTAAATAGATAAAACGTCTCAACTGACAGTGTTACAGAAGAAAAACCAAAACTTCTTTCAAACGAATGTTTCGAAAACATGAGCCCCTTGTAACCTGATGTCAGCTGCCTGACAAGTCGTCAAGCGTCAAGAACAACCGGATAGGTCCACAACTGGATCGACATTCTAACAAACTATGCATTTCGACTACTGATGAGTAGCAGAGGATTTTGCTTTCCATACAAGTTGAATACCAACTTCAGTTGATCGCAGATGTTGAATTCCTATAAACTTTCCAACAGGTTCCTTTCCAGTGGAGTTAACAAGACGTTTACTGTGTCGCCCCTCGAAGCGATCAAGTAATCAGAGAATCACTCACAGGCGGATGTGGCTGAGCTTTCACATATGATTATTCAGTTATGCCAAATGTGATGCGAATAGCGAAGTGATCAACACGGTTGCCTCATGAAAGCGTGGCCGGAGTTCTAGTTCCGGTCTTGGCAAGGATATGCATTACTGACTAGCTCTAACGAGAGCAAAACTCGAGTCTGATACTTCTGTTTGAAAGGAGTCGACTGGAATCTATAGTGCTTTCGGAAGAGGTTAACTGAGAGGTAAATGATAATACAACAATTGAGACCACTTGTGAGTGGGGTTACCCGGAGTACTTTCGGCTATTGAACGCAACGTCTCTGCAAACACGAGGGTAGGTTCCGTAGGCAAATTATGATGGCTTCAGTTTTAATCATCATTTTCTATCTCTCAAATCACAAGTGAACTATCATATTCAGCAGACCGGATAAGAAAAATGGGTCACGCTGATGGAATCGATTAAATGTATTAAGTTCGCGAACTCGGTCATTCTGTTACTTCATTACTGGAACTGACTATATGATATTCGTTGACTAGCTCAAATAAGTTCCTGATCCTGATGCAAACATGCTGGGTTGCACAGAACCAAAAGAAGGAGTATACATGAAAATCTATACTCTAAATTTTGACTATAAACATTTCGATACTATAATTACAATGAACACACAGTTCGATTGTAAGTGATTTTTAAATTGAGGTAGGAAGTCATATACAGATCACTTCAGCCGCTGCGTCACTGCTATATTGGAGTGATAAGTATACTGTTTTTATGCTATTTACAACGCATCGTTCAAATCCTGAGGTTAAACAGCAGTCGGCAAACTCTAAGGATTGTTATTTTGAAAGAATAGACATCCACTTTTAGTTGACAAGAAAAATCAGATTATATCGTTTGTTGAACGTGTAAGGTAGCATTTCGTGATAATTTCACAAACGCATACCACAAGTTGCGGCATTTATGTTGCAAAAACCAACAGTTTAAATTCTGGTTTGAGAATTGAATCGGTATACACTACAACTATAAATATCTACATCAGGCTGTCCAGTGTTCACTACTATAGTAAGGACATGCTAACAGTCAGTCCGTGCTACTTACATGATAGGGCGGGGCATGACTTTTTGGTCAAAATAAATAGCCACTCTGAAGCGTAGGACTGTGGATGAGAAGTGCAAATGACACAAAAATTGTTTATCTATTGAACCGACAAGTGTTTCACAGGTTTTACTGATGCGACAAACATCAACACATAATAGCAGATAGTGCTATTCCCAAGACGAAACAAGTACGAGTGAAAACCTTGAACATGGAAATCGCTAACTGTTGTCTGGATGTCCTTCAATATTTCCATTTTCGTCTATACAGTATGATTATTTAATATGTAGATAGTTGGGAGAGCACAGTTTTCTTCCAAAAATCCTCGCTCTCAGAGAAAATCGCTTTATCCAACTATAATGAACGGAAATTTCAAGAAGATTCTGGCGGTAATCTATGCTGCTTTTTAACTTACTGGACCACGCTCATTGCCACGCCCATTGGTCGCCTGGTGATGTTAATTAATATTTGTAGATCACTATATATATATATATATAATTTGTTTGATAACGGACCCTAGTGTGGATTTGAAACGTCATAATAAATCGTTCACTACTCAGTGTTTGCCCCTTTTTAATACTTCTTATGTATATTTTTTTTTCTGGGGGAACGAAGTCTATTTTTGTGCTCGTCTTTTGACAGCAATTAGCAGGGTCAGACGCGTTATCCTTTGTGACCAAAGCTTCTGTTTTACTCACCTCATAGCGGAAAATTCGGATTCTGTTCAACGCCCTTTTCTTTCCTGGATATCGACGCTTGTTTTTCCGGGCGTTTACAGCATGGATGTGATAACTGTGAATACGTATTAGTTATCAGAAATGTACTTAGCTCAAACCCAGAGCTAGCATCTACGTAGTAGTAATAATGCAGCACGTCAGCCAACGAAACTGTAATGTATTCAATATCTGTACAGTCATCACATCCACCACAGTTCAAATGAACGTCCGGGTAGTAGTGATGACGTTGTTTCTTCTTCACACGTTCAGGAATTCTTGTCTGCGCTGGCTCAATTGCAGGTACTCATCCAGTAACTGAAATCGAATCTGGAACAGAGTCAGGAACGGGATTTTCCAACTCGGAAGATTCAACATACAATGAAAGAGAGACCTTCAAAACCTTCATGTACTTGAGACCGATAATAGACAGGTCAGAATTAATAACAAAAAGGGAACAAGTATAAATAATAGACTATACGTCTGGGAGTGAAAGTTTACATTCGCCAAGAACAGATAAAACAGGTTGAGTAATACTGATAACAGACATATTAACAGGTTCCAAAATAACAAAAGGTTTCTGCCGCTTCACGCAAGTGACAGAAATAAAAGACTCGACACCACCAGTGTCAACAATGAAGAAATGTGTGGGACTGCCGTTAACAATAGAAGACTGTACTATGTGATGCGTAAAACCAGGAGAATTAGTGGAATTCACAGTAAAAGCAGTAGACTACAAGTCAGATGTAATACTTTTTTCATCTAAAGAAGTCTGGTCAAAACACGTTTTCGAACAGGGACAGACGGGTTGAATGTGACCGATCTCGCCATATTCATAACATTTGGAGTTGCGAAATGGACATGTAAGTCGAGAATGTTTATGACCACATGAC
Source organism: Paragonimus heterotremus (assembly GCA_013368495.1). Classification (NCBI taxonomy): domain Eukaryota; kingdom Metazoa; phylum Platyhelminthes; class Trematoda; order Plagiorchiida; family Troglotrematidae; genus Paragonimus; species Paragonimus heterotremus. The sequence continues at coordinate 43,820 of LUCH01004595.1, read as the reverse complement.
TTACAGTTACCAAAACTTTGGATAGAATTCGATGTAAAATGATGTGGCTCGACTGCCGTGCTTCTCTGACAGTTTAACTTTTCGAACTGCCGCTGCTGTTGGTCTGTCTGCATCCCAGCACTGTTGGCGTTATGTTCTTCATTTATCGCGCCCTGTACGTCCTGCAATTGTCCACAGACAGCTCTGGCCGACTGCAAAGAAGCCTCCTGCGGTGGTAACAACTTTTGCTGAAGACTTGGGGAATCACTTCGCGCAATCAATCGATCTCTTAGCTGATTCTGAAGTTGAACACCAAAATTAAACTTTGTTGCTTGAGTTTGAAGTTTTGGAGTTTGAAGAGTGTACGCACGGACTTCTTGAGTTTCTTTTCTGATTAAAGTGTGAAATTTCGCTCCTTCCACAGCTTTGAAGTTGACGGGCTGAACATGCTTCAATAGCAGATGTTTCAGAGTATCATACTGAAGTGAAGGAGGTAAATCGGAAAACGCCAGGATTTTAATCAATACATGTGCATCTTTGCCAATAACCATGAGGAAATGCGGCGTTTTCTTCTCCTCTGTCATATCATTACGAGCAATACCCCAAATTTCAAAGCGTTCCAGGTAATCTTCGATTTCCCGTGAACTTGAGTGAACGTTCAGATTTTTCATACTGCAAAAATTCATTGTAAGAAATATCCTGACCACGACGCCAATTACGATAGCTGTGAATACATATTAGTAATCGGAAATGTACTTAGCACTAACCCAGAACTAATTTCTGTGCAGTAGTAATAATGCAGCACGTCAGCCAACGAAATTGCAATGTATTCAGTATTTGTACAATGTAGTTATCCATGTAGTAAAATAACAATAACATATGGTGTTCCGTTATGATTTACAATCATCACAATGGATTAATCCGAATATTCCTGGTCACACATCCTCAGCACAACAGTAATCGATGGTTATTATTTGCCTGGATGGTCGCAACTTCCGAGTTACCGCAGTGCCTTTAGAACTACGTCACCGATGTAGAATATGAATTCTAGTCAGTGTCAGTGGGAAAATTTTAGGATGTTGCAAATTCGGAATATATTTTCTATGCCCTGGGTGCTGGGCAAAACAACTGAAATTTTCATGACCCGATGGAATTGAAATTCAGTCCTGTTAGTTGCATAATGCAGCTGTTTGATACACTCGTTCATCTTTGTCTAATCATGTTCTGAGGTGATATCAACTCCATTTCTGGGGTAGCAAACAGAGCAGTCCGGTCAGTAACAGCAGTGGGCCGTCAACAAATATAGGACAGATAAGCACAAATAAAGTACTTGCGCAAAATATATGGATTATCACATGAGTGCTCAGTGAAAACGAATTTCCCAGTTGTGCCTATTACGCAAACGATTGTAACGACATATTTTAATTTAACTGTATTTCAAATTGTGTTAACGGATGTTTTTAATTTACACAAAGATGGTCACATAAACCATAAGGTACATTTGTTAAAATAAGCTGAGCGAAAAATTTTAATCTGAATCACTCTCCCGTTAGTAATCTAAACGAATAACGGCAAATCGCAACTAATTGTGGAGTCCATATTAATCAGTGGAGGGTTATTTCTGTCGCATTCCAGGGGATAAGCGGTGTTATCCCGATATCCATTTGTTCGTTTGTTGTAGAACACCAACCTACTGGGCGTCTGCCCATTCATATAGGCAGCAATTTACGTATAATTCATAAATGTGTCAATCATACCAAAATAATCTACAGGTGGTTACTACATACGAAGACACTTTCAACTTTGACTTCCGCCCATGGGTATTACGAGTGTTGTATAACAGGCAGTTTCGTTGTGAGTAGTATGCGACTAACAAGCAACATTCAAGAATAAAAGAGCAAGCCCCTAACGCCAGGAAAAGGATGGACCAGAAGAGACTATCGGAATGGTGTGTACACACTGTGGGAGAAGTGCAACCAGGGCGAATGACAACGTGCTGCCACACAATGTGTGTGAATGCACATCACCTGTGCAAATCAGTGTACGCGTTTGTGGTCCCATGTTTAACATGACCTGTACGGAAGCTCGTACAATAAAGGAATTTTAGATGAGACCCAACTGTGAAAAGTCAGGGCTTCGGCTGGATTCGAACCAGCGCCAGAAACACCATGCCTCTACGCGGCAAGCACTCTACCAGCTGAGCTACGAAGCCATGCCAGGAGCTGGGAAATTTCACATTTGGACTCGGTTATCCACCCGTCCCACTGTGTCATATGGAATCCACCAAATAAACGAATTAGCATGCCAAGCGTCTTTCGCGGTCACAACAACGACTCAGGGTGTCGCTAAGCCTTCTGATAATACAAGAGATAACACATTAATAAATAAGGTCAGGGGTTAAAAAATGTGTTAAATATCACAATCGACACAGAAGAAGACGATGAAGGGCTAGCAATCTGACGGACACAAATTCGTAACCGACAGCGATACGCCACACAATACAGAGCGTTTCCAACCAGCGATGTGGATAATTACGAACTATCCAAACTGGAGGACGGTATGTTCCCAACTTAATTTCCAGGGTTTTCATGATTTTCAAAGAACGTCACGACGTCATCGCCTGACCCCCTAAGTAGCCATAAGGAACATCGTGCATGTTGACAGCCACCTCTACAGTGTACAAGGCTTTTCTCAACTGGATTTTTTGGCCGCGAATTGCCAAATATTAGCAGGCAATTATTCCACTACCGAGGCACTCGAACCATTTCATACAGATCACATGGCTGATATTGCGGTGGCCGAATACCGAGTCCTTGTGGATCTCTCACACACATGTACTAAGACTCTGATCCACAGGACAGAAATGTGAATCTACAAGCGCACGACAACCTCTCGTTCTCAGCGACGGTCAAAAGTCACTGAAACACCATAAATGACAAAATTTGCCATACGTACTACGTGATTTGGCTATTTTCACGAACACTTCAACTGTAGTAACAGAGACCGTTGAGAAACTACTATCAAGGTAGGCGAAGTGATCAGCAAATTCAATTAATATGCCCGCAACTAAAAAAGAGTTGAGATCAAGTCAAACTTGCAATAACCATTTACGTTTGAAAGCTATAAAATATATGATACCCAAACCATTATTATTGTTCAAACGCCTCAACATGATTCCCATGTTGTTTGCAAGAGAACAATTAAAGCAACATTACTTACTGCCTGGTAGGTGTTCCACCCTGACACCCTCAAAACCTCTGAGTATTTCTTGAATATTATCATCTGTCGCGTAGTAGAATAGGGATGAATAGATGATCGGACGCATGGTTGAACGCTGCTTAAAGAATAGAACGGTCGAAGTAGTCTCCCATGAACTTATCTACAATGAAGACAGTTCTCAAAGCCTATCAGGCAGCCGAATTAATGTAACTGTCAAATTTGAAGGTATCACAACCGTCAGTTCAGAAGGTGAATGCCGAATACCTGTTACCCGTGGAATACTAAAGATAACATCAACATACATGCGACCAGTTCAGAAACCTTCCCGCTCTTTTGTCCAGCTTTCTCTATTGCAGAAGCCGCCTCATTGTCAGACCCGTGAGTATCTTGGATACGACAGAGATACGGTTATCAATTCCGTGATTGTCACGTGATGCTCCGACGTCCCTAGTGAAGATGGGAATGAATGTTCACAGGTAACAGTCGGTATAAACCTTTTTAATCTTCCGTATGAAGCGAGGAAGTGTGGTCAGTATTGACGACAGTCTCTCATTACTATCTTGGGAGAGAGCTACAAGGTACAGTCCTAGAGTTGGAGACTGATTACCCTCTAATAATTTAGGCAGCAAACAATTCTGACGAAGAAACGTCAGGTACATTATGATCAAACAGTCGTTTCATCCCTCATATGTAAACAGTTTGCCCTACACCACTGAAATTGTTTGCCACAGTGCCCAACATATCTCCTAAGTAGAGTCGAATGACTGAGGTTGTACATCGTTCGTTCCTCATAATCACTAGTGCATTCTTGAAGACAGCGACAACAATACATATAAAAAGGGTAAAACACCCCACCATTCCTACATAAAGAATGGAGCGTAAAACAAGTTAACGAACAGATGTTTTCGGGAATTTCATCATTACGTCATTACATTTCTAATGGTTAAAATGATAGAAGGTAATTAAAGCGTGGGAAAGACGCAGTTACAATTGGATAACTAGAAAGCAACTAGGTCAGTCCTATTCACCAATAGGGTGGTTTGGACAGTCTGCCAATGTTAACTCAGGCTGAATGGAGTGTGCGTTCGTGGGTAGATGAATAGTGCGTCGAGAGAGTTCAAAGGCTTGTATGAACTTACTGTTGCGAAAAAGCGTCCAATAAAGCACAATCTTTATTGTCCATCACGCTAGTTAGCATGAAACACAAACAAACTTGCGATTTTGAATCACAATTCCAGTCCACAACACCCCCCCGGTTTCTGCTCCCACCCCATGTGCACTTCTGCCACGTTTATCTGTGTGATCGGTGCCTTCTATTCGAGAGTTTTCCACTTGCCAATTTTCGTCCGTTGGTCCGATTTTGTTGAGTGTTGACTCGTCCGGACGCTCGTGTTGTCCTCCATCTATCCACTGGGAACTTTGACTGTACTCCACGATCGTCTCAAGACATTCCTCTGAGTGTTTCACTAATCGCCCTTCCGATTTGGTCGTCCATCTTATTCAGTCTGCCATGTCTCGCCCATTAGTCCGATCCGGTCGAATGATGACTCATCCGATTGCCCCTGTTGTCCGCCAACCGATCGTTGAGGGTTCGTGGACGTGTTCCCCGCCCCCACGTTGGGGCATTCCGCGTAGTGGCTGAATACTCGCACCTTCGGCCTGACAATCCACCACATTATGACAACATAACACAGGAAGACGTGGTCGGATGGCGATGGCTTCAGCCGTGGCTATGTTACGAGGTTTTGCTGACCTTGGCTGTTGTCTAGGCGCTTTGTGGACGGCACGAAAAGATTGACTAGGGTTCACGTTGTGATCTGCGTCTGCCACATGTTCTACGATAGCGGTAGTAATTGATTTTCCTACTCCGCTTCTAAGCCATGCTGAGTGATGCTCCCTTATATGCTCATCAAGCTGCATCGTCGTGTGTCCAATGTACTCCGCTGCATGGCAACAGGAGAAAGAGTAGACAATCATATTTTGGGTGTGGACAAGCATCTTGTTTTTCGCATTAGGAGATAACATGCGCGTGCTTGTGAACCAAGATCAAAGAGTCGCGGTCGGAAAGGTTCTCGGTAGTGCGCTATACAGTCTACGCCTGACCTTTTCTGCTACCTTGACGTGGTGGTTAGGCTTGTGTGTAGTTTCAATCTGGCGGAATGTGCTGACTACGACTCAGGTTCTTGCAGATTCCACCGTGTCCGAATGGCCAAAGGTGACCAGCCAGATAAAAGGCGGATGCGTTCGTTGTGGATGGTACCAGTGTGTTGTATTTTTGTTCGGTTTGATGTTTGTTTTTTCCTGGTCTGATTCTGTGTGCTTGTGATAGGTTTGTCTGTGCAGTATCAATGTTCCTGTGGGAGTGTGCAGAATTTTTTGGGATGTAACCGTCAAGCTTGTTCTAGGTGGTTGATGCTGTTGCGTTGGTGTGTGCCACCTGTTGCCTTGCGTCCAAATTACTCACCGACCTTATTTTACGCCGGCTCACTAAGCCCACAGAACTTGCGTTGTTCGTGTGAGTAGCGTATTCATTGACATCCGTTTATGTTGACCGGGTATGAAGGTGCGAATGTCAAAGTATTGGCCAGACCACAAGAGCTTCTCATAGATATCTATTTTAACCCAGCTATCTTCTTGGCAGTTACCGATCTTGAATACGTACACGACTTTCGGGTCAGCATGACAACGATTTATGCTTTACGTCAGGTTACCCATTATCATTTTGAATCAACTGAACGGTAGCGTGCCTTTGACGTAAAGTTTGTAATATGACTAGCTTGCTATCTCCGTAGCGAACCCTTGCTCAATTCTTACAATGAAAAAACTTACTAAGATGGAACCTAGTAAACTTCTCATGACGTAGGACTGTTCGAGTAAGCGAAAAGTGACATTTATAATGCACGGCAACAACGCTTTTCAGGTATATCGGTAGGGAGAGGCAAACAAATGCTATTCGTTTTGACTAACTCTCGATTTTAATCAGCTGTTTCTTGCAACGATAATGTGAATTCATATTTAGCTGTAATATCATTAGCGACGCAGTAGCCTTATCAATTACTGGCTACACCACTCCCAGAGTACTAGTAAAAGTTCGTCTACTAAGTGTCTAAACAATCGACCAAAATTTGTGTTTAAATTTAGCGAATATATATATATATATATATATATATATATATATATATATATATATATATATATATAATGCTATGATCACAATCTCATTGAATACCGGTAAGCAACCCACTGTCTTCGGGATGATGAACCTTAGTAACATAACTCTCGAATGATATTTGAAACAATGAAGGTGAAAACTTTGTTCACATATTCTGCAGGTCACTATACCACGTTCCAAACTGAATATAAATCATATGAATAATTGTCCCATCTGGTTCCGGTGTCTATGTTTATTCAAACTGGCATCTGTTTGGAGCATAATATGACAGTTGTTCGTCCAAGTCGAGTGAAATATGATTGACCACTGTGGCCACAGTAACGACGAGTCGCACATCGCTATTGGCCTGGCATAGAAATTCACTGCACTGTGCGCCATCACAACCCAACGTGGTTGGAATATGCCCTTGGAACAGAACAGTGCTATACGTTGGCACTCCATTCAGTCCCGGCCAAGAATCACATGATATTATCTGGGCCTGCCGACAAGTAGATGTACACAATCACGCACAGGTACACCCAATGCATTGGTCAAACCCTCGTGAAGCTAATTTGTGATCATATTGGTAATGTACATTGATTGTGAAAGTTTTTTTTATTGATTCGCTCTTCACACAAGCATACTTTTTGAGGGTGTTACGGTATCCATTTGAGTGAAACTACGTTGAATGTGCCCAGCTGTAACAAAGCAACTGCCTAATCCAAACCCGAGTATAACAAGCGTAGAAACATAATGAGCGGAAGCGTTTTATATCTAAGTATCAAGCCGTAACTGCAAAATTAAATCTGAGAGCGAAGCTGGCGGTCATTATATAACTGTTCAGCTACTGAATTTACAACTTGTGAGGAGGGTTAGTAACTTTAGTGGGCTTATATTAACCTTAGTTATTGATACACTGATGAGCAATTTCCCCATTCAGATCTGTGCGACCGAATCATATACTGATTATCATAATCACTCCGTCATAAATGAGACTCGATGATCTAATGTATCAGGGCTTGGCGTTCAATGTGAAGATTCTGTCCTAACCTGGTGTCCACCATGCGACTTTGATCGTGGAATGCGGATTGTGACAACTTTGAACAGCTGTGCCATATACAGTGCAGAACAGTAAACTGGAACAAATGTCCATCCAAACCAACGCGATCCACCGGAGTGTACTCAGGATGGACAGACTCTACCCAACACTCAGTACAGCTATCTCCTTCCATACACTTCGTGTGTGGATTCGTATCAGCGACAGATGCAGCATGTCTAGTGAAGAATACCAACGTGAACTAATTGGCAATCCCGTTTGGATATTCAATCTGTTGGTACATCTGCTGGATTCCGTACGACAAAGCGAGTTGAGTGCGGGACTGAGTCCAGATGTGAAAATTCTGAGCGCTTCGTAGCTCAGCTGGTAGAGGACTTAGAGCGTTTTGAAACGCTATCCCTTTTGCTGGTTCGAATCCAGCCAAAGTCTGCAGTTTTCGCAACTGATTTCCCTCTAAATTTATCACATCTGCAGCACTACATTTTATTAATACGACTTCAATATTCATCGGTGGCGTTGGAAGATTCCAGCGTGAACTGATTATGAAAACCAGCTTGGGAATTTACTCTTCTGGAACATTTAATGGATTCTGTAGGATACAGTGGGTTAAGTGAGCAAATGAGTTCAGATTTGAAATTTATGAGCTTCCGGCAAGACTTCATAGCTCAGCTGGTAGAGCGTTTACCGCGTCTAGTCATCGTTCAAATTCAGACGAAGTACAGGTTTTTGGTAACTGGGTCCATTCTGAAAGCACTTCTAGGCGGTCATCAGTCGCATTGCCAGAAAACTTGCTGAGTGTAACCAGTTCGAAAAATCTGGCATCATCGATCCGTAAACACTTAGTGGTACGCAGCTGTCTCGGTCAAATCGCTCAAGATACTATTGTGTAATCGTAACCCGAAACTGCTAACGACTAGTGAAGTAATGCTAATCAGAAAATATCGGCTGGTTTTGTGAGCATAGAAGATGTTGACGTAATCAGTCTTCTTGCTTTGGGACAGTTTGTATTATTAACGGGCGAAAGGCTAATACTAATTTGGTGGTTCGTTCATTTGTTACTGCTGTGTACAATTCGTACAAATTTCACTGATTCTACGTTAACGACTAATAAGAGTAAATCGAAATGTTAACATCCCGCGCCATATGTCAACTCTCTGTTTTGACTGTTCTTTATTCCGTTCTTTATTCTATCAAAGTTTTCGTTAAAAAGTCAAATAAGAATACCAAAACAAAAATATAAACAACACATCAGTGCGGGCCATTGCTTTAATGCATCCGCAGGCAATAAGGGTCATTTTTTGGCAAATGAGCCTGTCACAACGCCTGGCTGAATTGAGATATTTAACGTTTAATTCTACCGAACATATAGTTCGAACAAATAGTTATGTAAATTAAACACTCCTCACCACTGATTTCAGTTGCCATACGTTCAGAGAAACTTTCAATCTGTCCATTTCAAGACGAAGAGTTAGATTCGAGTTTCGCTTTGGTTAGAGTTCTTCAGTAGTGCATATATTGTCAGTGATGCTCGGTTCACATTGACCAAAATCCTGTAATACTCATCAGGAATGGCGCAGTCTTTCAAGTACAAGTACTTGATGCATAAACGCGAAGTTAGGATTGCCAGCTGATTGGTCTACATGGTAGTATCTTCAGCCAAACGATGTCACTGGAACTGAGGGATAATTAAACCGAGTTTCTTCCGTCCGGCAGAAAACTCTGAATACGGCTATCCGATGATGAAAATGGTCAATTTCTCAAAACCTACTAAGAATAAATACTTCCCCAATTTACTGAACTGAACCGTTCATCTCAACCTGTGGAAGTAAACATTATTGGCGTCGTACGATTTTGCTATCTGCTAACAACGGAGAATTCTCGTAACTACTCTATCCTACGACTTTGTTGCAGACCCATAAACTCTTGGCAATGCAATAAGCGTTAATGCATCGGATCTTATGACGTACCATTAAGCTTTTGAAATGGATATTCAATTTGAGACAGAGAAAAGTTCATGCAGCCAGAACCTTATTCATTGTATTTCCGCTGAGTTGCACTAGTCAGATACTTCTGACGCGCTCACATTTGTGAGACGGGCTGAATGAACAGCAAAGCCCTGGTCAGCATTTCCGAATGTGTTAACAAGGATAAATCGAAAATACAAATGTACTTGACACAGTGCACATCATTTCTCAATTAAAACTAAAGCAAACACAACAGATTTTTGCAAAACGTGTGAAAAAATAAACGTGGTTGGACTTGAACTTCTCGGTAGGTGAGAGTTGTTACTTTTCAACCGTTCGGTCGCAAGGTACCCAATATTAATTTCCTGAATAACCTTCACTGGTCGGTTCCATGTATCTGGATGAGTTGTAACTTCACAATGGAATACCAACAATTTTTATTTCAGATTGAGGACAAAGTAATAACAAGGAAAAGTAAACATGCGTTAACTCGGACAAAGAAGACGATACAAGTTCACATTTGATGATTACATTAGTTTATACTTCATTCTGGTAATCTCCCATAACTGCTGTATCGGACCGCACTGTACATGTTTGCTTGACTTGGTAAAAAATAGACACAAGACACTTCCGAATAAACGCTGCTACTAGCATATGTCAGCTCTTCCTTCAACGACAGTGATTGACAAAAAAAAACATTCCATTGTAGGATTAACTTTCAGCTCCAGTGTTTCGCATAATCATTATCTATGCTTGGGACACTTCGAGTAATTCCCGATATTATTATACGTTTTGTAAACGTTGTTCACTCTTGATGAGTCTAGTCCTTGACTTCACTCGTTATTTTGTATCACGGTTTATTGTAGTTCTATCACTTCCCCCCATTACAAACATACCGAACAACCCCCTTACTGCCAACATGCTTTCAAACTTCGTCCACATCAGAAAATGCACACTTTCTAGGAATCTTTAGCAACACTGTATCGCTATAGACATTTTCAGATAGACAACCTATAACTTACAATGTACAATGTATAAAAGGTACAAAATCAAACATACCCTAGTCCCGCACGTTTGCGGCCCTTCAGATTATGCTTGCTTCAAGCCGCTAAATGACCAGCTCTACATAATCCCGAAAGTCATTTGCCTAACTATTGTCTTTCACGTTGTCATTCAGTTCCATTGCGGTCGCAGTGACATTTATATAGGCAGAACAGATCGATAACTATCTTACTGAATAGCAGAACACGTCCCAAAGTGGTCAAAACAAAAAACAATACAAAAAAACGAAAACAATGAATCCGTTTCTCGAAATTCCGCGTCATCGTTTGCTTGACACCTCATGATAACAACTCACCAACTGACCCACTTGGATAATCCAAAATACCACTCTGCAGTCAGAATCCGAAGCTGCTGGCCTTTTACAAAGCTATGTTGACCAGAACTCATCAATCGGTACTACGTGCACAAAAATGATTAGGGTAACCCATCGGGTTCCAATGGTGTTGGTGACATAATACTTGGTGTGAATGTGTACGTGTCCATACTCTGTCTAGCTCTATTTGTCTGTAGTATGTAACCTCAGCGTGTTACGTTTGCGATCGATGAGAGTAAACGAAAGGTTGACATATCGCAACACGTCTTCTCTTTGCACTGACGGCATGTACCTGACGCCTTAGTTCTGGAACCGAGGTATGAATGCTGATCAAAGAAACAATATTTTTTTAAAATGAATAATCTTTTGTCGTGTAGCAGCCCAAAGACTGCAATTTTTCTCATCCACTAAACTCGGTTATTAGCTACCTTGATCTTCGCATGCAGTCACAAATGTAGTTGAGGCAGATGACCAGAACAGGTGCTTTCGTGGCTTCTTATGTTTGTATTGACTTGCACCCGCCTAAACACGTTCGTTTGAGATTACGTAACCAGGAGAGATGTTAGTTAAGCGTCAGATATCCCCTGCTTACTAACTTAACACGAGTAGTGTGCATCATAATTCTCAATCCCAAACTAATCAGCGGTAGTCTAAAATATTCTTCGGCAGGTTCAATAGTCTGTTATTTCCACCTGACTGAGAAATCCTAAGCGCACGGTCAGTTACTGGGATCAACAGACGGTAACCGTGGTCCTTGTTGGGGTAGTCGTGTAATCTAATCATTAGGCACGAGTGAAAGCAATTGAATGCTCAGGTTCAATAACTTGGTCCTGCTTAGTTGAATGTAAATGGCTCGGTGGTCAGCAGAGGTGTCTTGAAGACGTGACCATAGTTCACATCCACAACACAGATCAGATAGGGGAGAAACTCAAGTCTAGCGCATCCTTCTGAAATAGACTGGCTGGAGATTCTACTTTATTGCAAAAACGGTGAGTGATGTTCAGTTTGAAGCTAGCAGTTCTCAACTTGCTGTTGGTCTGATAGTGCCACGTGTATATTGACAGCTTTTATACTCAACTAAAATAAACGTCAATATGCCTGGACAGACAATAATAAGGACGGTGTCAAGAAAGTTTTCCGTGACGCTTGTATTTTCACATCCGTAAAACCCACACATCAACGTAGTTGCTGGTGTTGTAAATGCAAACCTTGGTCGTTTATTTCCAGTAGGGTAACAACTGAGTGGTATGTTCTGTGTTTCACTGAACTCACAAACAGTGCTGAACGGTTGGTAAAACCTCGTTAAAGAACGTCGTCCATTATGGAGTAACTAATTTAACTCGAATCATATCATTTTCTCCGCTTATTTTATTTTATTTTTTCACTGAAGAACGTCAAACACAACGAACAAATAAAAATTGAACGATGAGGTCGCACGGAACGCTTATCAAGCAGCGCTGACACCCACATTGTTTAAGTCACAACATTGTAGCCATCCAAACAGACGTTGTGAAAAAATCCCAATGGCTACACGAATCTGCTACGAAGAGGTCTGTTCTAGAAGAAAACTGCAGATGCAGCAGAAGTGGAATTCTACGAATGTATATGTGTAGATAGACCAACGTCGGTTGGCTACCCTTGATTTTGAATACTATAAAGACCACAATGAACTAGAAAAAACTCAAGAAGAGTCTAAGTAAGAACTGTAAGTTATACTTGTCCATGAGGCTCAACAACGTGGAAGAGGTATTTTCATTAAGGAACCGCTTCGCGGTTGCATTGACTGTCTGAAAAATATCAAAGACTACATGTGAAAAAAATGGCTCGGTTTGGTAAGTGGACTACACACACTGAAGAGTAGTAGAACTCACATGAGCCAACTCATTCAACTCTGAGCAATGAAGATTTAGGGATTAGCCATGACATTCCTAATGATTCGTCATTAAGAACCAAAGTAACTATTTGACTCAAACTAGTGAGACGTAATATGTCAGGTCTAGACCTTCATGTTAAATCTTTTCCATAGATCGTGGCAAGTGATTGGTATCCGAGTTAACTGCACTCCGTTCCATATGAAAGGTCTCGCGGCTGTGGCTTATCAGCAGTGACTTCTGCCTTCAAGTTTGCTGATACACCACAAAGGTTCTAATCTCGACTGTATCACATTTAAGACCATCGCACGTCATAACAAGTACGAGCTTTCGAAACCCAGAGCGGACGGGATAGGAACAGGCAGGTTTCTGACCTGGTCGTGGACATGTTGATCATACCTTCATCTGGGGACAGACACTGGAGCATGCACTCTTCTCTTACCAGCCAATGCTCGGGGTGAATTCGGACCTAAAGGATGCTTTTGATTCGGTAGCTCAGCATGTTCAATGGATCTGTCTGTATGTTGGGACAATTCTGGTTAAGTAAGTCAATTTACTGAGGTCATCAAATGCGTAGCGTGAGTGCAGGCTACGTATTTATGGGTAGCTTTGTAAAGTGGTCCTTAATTTCAGGTGACAACCAAGAAGGATTGTGCCTTTTCTTTTAAACTACATTATGGATGATAGTTAGAAGGAACACTCGGGGGTTGATGTATCTCGCAATGGCGCTTTCGCCAAATAGCCAGCCGTCTGATATTGAGTATGTGAACGACACTGGTTTACTTCGTTCCTCCACAGTGGACATGCTGAACAGACAAAATGATCTGGCTGATTTGTATATCAGGTACCTTGCACCTTCAAAGTGTAAAGTGCTATAAGCATTATTTGGCTCCAACCTTACTTTTGGTAACGCTGACAAGCTAGTTGGAGATGCTGATCTTTCCATCTACCCGGGTATTACCATCTCATCAACCCGCAATGTTGCTGACAATATGTTCATGAGGATGGCAAAAGCTCAAAGTGCGTTTATCATACTTTGTCATTCACAGCGTCGCAGTGACGTTCGATTGCTGCTTAGGGGAATGGGTTAACATGGTTGAGTGCGCTGAGTTTTGCTCTAGGCATCAGGGACCTAGTCTGTTCGTGTGGCAAATATACATGGACTCTCTTCAATCACCATTGTCTCCGCCAGTATCAAATGAATGACTGCAAGGATAATGAAAGAGTCCATCGCAAAAAGTTGTGAAGTATGGTAATCCGCAACCGAGGAACAAGGTATTGAGAACTGTGAGCTAATTTTCATTAGGCCGTTTACTTCGTTTGCCGACGGGAAGTTTGCAGCACCACCCATTGTTCAATGGGCTGTTGATGGCTGAGGGAAACGTCACGTCCGCTAAGCGATGGCTTGGTCAGGGGTTGCGAAATTGTTGAACGTACCACTATGAGAGTTGAGCTAGCGTCATCTCACGAGCTGGGGGTTCAAAACCACTAGTTGGAAGCGTACTCTGGCATGATAATTGATCGTAATCAATGTCCATCCTGTTACGGTAAGGATGTCGACGCCCTCTCTTCATTGTTCTTAACTACACATTTCTCTTCATACACTAGCATTTATTTATTAATGCGCCACATTGCAGACTACTATTAATTTCAATGGTATCCCGAGCCATAGTAGCCACGGGTATGACTCAAAGCTGGAATATTGATCGACTTAGAAAAAAGTATTGGAAAATTTAGACGTCTAGTAGCCTTTTCTTTACCACGCACTGTACACAAAAGGTTCGTCACATTAGGTTTAATTGTCTAAAGTGCATTAAAAATAAGCTTAAATACAACCTGAGAGGTAACTATAACACAAATATTCTGGTCGACTTCTACTTTAATTAGATGCAACCGCGGAACAATTCGTTGTTTTGATTGGACCGCCCAGTCGTTTACGAATCACACTATATTACGTACCGCCTCTACCGCCCCAGAAGGCCTCGTTTGATAACGATCAGTGAGTGAGTTGCATCTGGCTATTCAGCCATGTTTTAGCACAGCGGAAAATTTCTGTCCTAATCTGGAGTGCATCCCGATGTGTCTAACGAGATCAGGACGCCTAGCTCACTGATTATTCCAAGGAAATGAAAAACCGCAGAATGCCATTTCTGCTTTGACAGATAGTCACTGTTCGGCGCAACTGATCTGTGCACCGCCGGGAGTGAACAGAAAAGCAGTTCACTTTCAATGATGAAAAAGTAGCTATTTCATATGACAGTGCCATTTTGAGCTTTTGCTGTGCGAATGGGACGTTTCAGTCGAGGAGACACATTCCTCAGTTGGTATGTACCGCTTCACTAGGTGGCTCTCATCACTTCGTGGACACTGAAATGCACGCTTTACTTGGTCTGCACGGCGTTCATTGTAGAAGAGGGTTACCGTGTTAGTACTGTTTCTTTAGATGTTCTATCTTCACAATATCGCAATATCAGACAGCAAACGAGGGACATTTTGCGGTAAACCTCGTTTTGGAAAATTAACAGTACAACAAAATATCATCCGTGAAGTAAATGTAGCTAGTGACGCGCAGTAGTCTTGACATTAACACCTTAGTTTCACTTACAGCTCAGTTGTTCGCTTGTATGGCATAAGCACGTTGATGCTGAATGTTTGCCCCCAAATAAAGGTGTTTTTAGGACTTGGGTCCAATTTTTCTTTCCGTTTGCGTACCAGTTGGTTTTTTCACTAGGCTATATGATAGCTGAGAATTGGCGTGAGCCGTTAACACATTGCTGATGATAACTTCTAGCACAACTTGGATTCACCGGCCAAGGATCAAATGGAAGCTGACAAACAAGACTTCTGAAACAGCGACATGATTCTTTCTACATTGCCATATTATCAATGCCAATCCTATGAAACACAAAACGGCCAAATGTGTCAAACCAAGGACGAATTGATCACTTACTGAGTATCGACTTTGATGAGACGTCCCATCTTTTAAAATGCCATCCGAACAGCATGACATACCACACACATCATAGGCCTTTTTGTAACAGCTGGCACAAACACGCTGATCCTCGCTTGCTGCATAAGCATATAACCAAATAATAGAGGCAATGAATGCCCAACACAATGTAAGGCCTCGGATTAACTGCTTACGCTGAAAACATTCATTAAGACAGAATGATGGTTGATACACTCAGGGGTGGATGATTTGAAACAAACGTCATGAAAAAAGGTGTCTGAACATTGATGATAGTACGTCTGCCGATGAAGAGCCACTATAAGATTTAGGTGTTGCTAAAATCCTCAAACTGACTAGTTCAATTGATTTAAAGCAAACAGAACATTAGTTTAACTGAGAAGATAAACCATCGGGGCTTTCTACAGAGGGAGCCTTTCTCAATTTCGTAACGTTGCATGTTAGAGATTACAACTTAAGATGTAATTTTGGTACTTGTGCAGCAGGATGCGTTTATCTTGAGGTCATCATTAGATTCTACTTAATTCAACGACAACTCCTGTAATAAGGCCACCTCGCCTAACGGACCATTCGTACGAGATCGGCAAGTGGGGCTAGTACTCAGGTTCGGGTGCATTAATCGGGAGCGCTATCATATAGACCGTTCCCACAGGATCAAAGGTGTCTTGCTCATGATATTGCATTCACTCCGATCACGTTCTGTGAGATTACAGTGTTCCAAACAGAAAACATGTCCTCTTTAAAATGTATTTCTTGTTAGGAAGGGGAGGTGCGCTGCCATTGTTAGAACAATGACCATTGCACCATGAGATCACCGAATGACCGCTGTTGTTTTTAACTATCCACACCGCGGAACATAACCTTGACGTCTCCTTTTTTGACGAACACGTTTTCATAGAATGTTCGATAATTTAGTGACTATTATGTAGTTGTATTGAGTACTGCACGTATATATGTCAGCTGTTGTATTATACGTGTGAGTTCGGAGGCGACGTACAATTTTGAGTGTGCTGTAGGGCACCTGGAAGCAGATAGACAAAATCTTGACCGTCAGAAGTAGCGATACCAGGGTGTTGTTCAAAGTAAGTCTTCCGCGGTGTAAAATCGAGTTTAAACGTTGGGAGCACTTAACACTGAACCCGACCGTCTGAATGCGTACGATCTGGACCTGCGTCCAAATGTTTAATGAGCGACAGCTGTGCGGCTGAATTCAAGCGTCTGATACACAAGGGAGCCATGGGTCGTGGTGAAGTGACTATATGGCGGTACGAGGAGTGCGCTGACCGTCTCGGATTGGTCGGTCATCAACATATTCGCAGTACACCGTCAGTGAAGAGATAACGCGTACGTTAGGCTTAAGTAAGTTAGGTCAAGTATCTACTTCTTCGTTCGTATCAACCAACGACTGCCGTCGTTTGGTGAATCATCTGCTCTCATTTTCAGAAACATGAGTCAAGTTGGTCTTCTACCTTAGCTTATTCCAGCCTTGTTGTTGCACTGTGATGGAGATTTTGTGCAGTATCCAGCCCAACTTTGAGTCTTTTCCTCATCCTATATAGAGTGCAATAATATATATACTGAGCTACTTCTTGTCTTATACTTTTAATAACTTTCTTCCTATCTCGTATCTCAACACTAGAGTCTCTATCTTTGGTTCCCAAGATATAACGGTTTTACATTCCTACTATCTTACCATTTGACTAACCACCACTGGCCGACTGAACCATGAGGATCTCCACTCACACGTACCCTGGTCTTATTCCTTTGGGTTTACGCTGGAGGTGTGGATGAAACCACAAGTAATGAAACGAAAACTATCTATGAGAAGTGTCACGCGCAAGTGCCCTTTGGCCTCAGTCATCGATATAAAATAATCTAAAACGGACGTCGTCAATCATGTCGGTTTAATCCCTGACATTTCCCACCATATCAGCGTAACGGTCAGACTAGTGTGACGTTTTGATCCATAGGGCTATGCTCAACCCACAGTAATGAAAACATAAGTCACGTCGCAAGATCCTATAAATTCGCTCGCATGTACTCCAGAGGAGCTTTGAGGAGAGTAAACAATGCATTCAGGGAGTTTTTTTAAAAAGGCCAATTAAAAAATCTGTCTGAACGAATAAGTCGTGTCTAAATGTAAGCCGTATTGGAGTTATAGTAACCAAATCCTTTGATATCTACCAAAACATTACTATATTTACAGCTCATATTATTCGTAGAAGTTTGCTAACTCTTCGCAATAAGAATGTGACACCGCCGCACGATAAATTATACACTACTGAAACACCCGCTGAAAGTTCACTGAGAAACAATCTCCCAGGATCGCCCAATCGGGGTATCTAACTTGCAAAAATTCTTGAAAAAAATATGCATGTTCCGTGGAGATACTGAACATCACTACCATCATCAAACAGCAATACATCAGAGTTGCTCAAGCTGATGCAATACTACCATATAACCATGAAAAAAGAACAAACCCCACCTAAACGGAGTGAATGAGAAGGGGCCTAACTACTAAAAATAACCACGTCTAGACTAAAATGTTCAACACCAAGGTGCCAACAGTGCAAAACAAATGGCTAGGCCATAAGTGAGAATGAGACGACATCAACAGAAGTCTTCAACGTCTCCTTCATTAAATGCATTCACTTAACAAAAAACCTGGACAAACAGCCAAATTTACACCAATGCACTTGATTAGCCATCATCTCACTTATAGTCTCCAGTCATCAACCTTCATTCACGAGGGCTCCTTGCCCGGAGGCGTTATTCGTCCTAGAGTGAGTAGATCTGTAAGTAGTTCGAACCAGAAAAATAAAAGAACCAGTCCAAACTAGGCCGTTAATGGGTATTGTTGTGCAAAAGGATAATTACATCGGAACGTGGATACTGTCAGATTGACCAGGACTACACAAGAAGCAAATTGCAATTATTCCGATCCAGAAATTCAGCCCAACATTTCTTAGACAACATCCTTGCGTAAGACGTAGATCAGGTTTCAACTTGTCGGAGTGGGAAACTGTTTTGTGAATTTTAATGAGTTGCCCCGCTGGTAATGTGCAGACCACTTGGGTTTGGTCCCACTGTATACCGCAGTATTTCTGAGAGACTGACCTTATTATATCTCTCGTTTTTCGTGCATGGTTCTGAGGGATCTGTTTCTCCAAAAAAAAACTCGTACCTGACAAAATTACATCTGGGGTTTGTCAAAAAAAAAGATTACTTACTAAGACGTGACCATAGGTGGGCAGAATACTGTCAGGCTGCCTAAATACAGATAGCAGCCGACATGGAACGAGTTCATTTACAGTTGACATCTCACAAGTTGGTAGCACAATAACGAATGATGCACCGAACCTCACAGAGGCTTCAAGAGCCATCAGCTACAGAACAGTCGGGGTAATCCAAATGGACAGCAACATGGAACGCCACTCACCGTATTGTTTCGACAAGTTCCATACTGAGTGGAACGTGTCCACGAGACTATTGTAATAGCATTTCATACACAAAACTAACACAGCAGGTGGCAAACGCACCGCAACAGAAGAGGAAAAACGAGATTGCTTGAGGCAAAGGAGAAAAAATACACCGATGATGACAATGATTTGCAATAAGAACGCTGTTGACTTCCACTCTCTGTCATAGCAGTGTTCTCAACCGAAGGTGTTAATTATCCTTTGGGTCCCAACCAGGAACGCCCGAATGAAGCAGGTTTCAGTGCTAGTTACACACGCATGAACAGTTGTGAGCCTTATCAAAGGGTACAAAGGCAGCAGTCACCACAGGTGACGATGTTCTAGGGAAAATCCAAAAATGGAAACAAACCTGCAAAATATGACCGAGGAAGAACAAACAAGTGTTAATATAGGAACGACTGTGGTATGCCGCTGTCGGATACTATCAGCAACCACCTATTTCAGTGAACTCGAAGACTGATCAGACAAGCCACGCCCATCACACCTACCCAGCGGAAATTAGAAACACCAGTTGTGATCAACTCCTCACCAAAACGGCTTGTGATACTATCCAGCTGTTGTTCAGCGCGATAAATGCTCAGGCTGATCGCCTTTATTATTGGACCAATTAGAAGTAAGCTTTGATGATCGGTCACGTTACTTCTGTGGCTACCCTATATGGCGGAAACGGTGATGGTCAAATATGTCGATAGCATCGTTGTCAATGGGCTAAGCTTCCAAACCACGGAGCAAAAGAGGACGCAGGCAAATATTATATCTTTACTTTAGGCGGTAATCAGACGTTTTGTCGAAGCCGCAGGTCATTAACAGCAACACGTAGCTTTGCTAGTATTGCTAACATCTCAGCATCAATATCAGATGATGAGATGGGCCGGTTCACCGTCTCAAGTAGGCTGCCTGTAAGGAAGGAAGGAGTGGGAAAAATTCCTAGTATTTAAGTAAAATTTTCAAGATGTAGAGCGCATTTTATATGGAAGAGTTCGGCCAACAATATTCCACATCATCGTCAGAGGGGTGTAGTAAAATGTCACCAACTTACTTCATGTTGGTCGGTTTGGTTTCATGAGGAAACTTTACACCAAAACGATCGACTTCCTCAAGCGCACGTGCTGAAATGTCGCCCACAACGAAGTTCAACAGAAGGAGGAGAATTGAGTCCTACGCGAAGTGATTAACGTTTGGGGGAGCAGCCCATAAAATCTCACCATACCAATGGAGTAGGTATGTAACTACTTTGACAAGTTCAGGTATTTCTCTAGAACTTGCCGACAAATGACACGTCACCAAAGAGCGCTGCGAACGGTATTAAAGACTGCTTTGCAATATAACAGTGGAACATCGGTTGCCTGCAAGAATGCAAATGCTCCAAAACGTGAGGTAAACAGCAACCAAAACACTGTAGCTCCGAGTCTGTCAGGCCTCCGCTGCTGTTCATTATCGTCAACAACACCAACAGGCGATACTGGTGTTTGAAAGATATACATGCATGAAGAAAACATCCCGTCCGGATACGAATAATTTGATCCAAGTCACAACCCTCCGATTAGTATTAAGCTGCCAACATCATGCCATCAACCGGGAGTGTAAAACAGCACTCGAACTGCTAATACAGCCTCGCTTTGTTAAACAAACTATCAGGCTCAAACAGCTAGTGCCCCCAGACAGATGGGTCACAAAGGTTACGAACCAGATGTTGGCACCACCTATAACTACTAACTCACTGGTGGTTGGTTTTATTTCCTTTTGTCAAGTCTTTGATCCACTTCAGAATCACATGTCAATGGACTGAAAGCATGACAGACTACTGTACGAAAATCTGACATTTGTAATAAATAGTCTGATCATATCTTTGCTACCTCGATAGCCCCACAGTGTGACTAAAAGGTTTTAGCCTAAATTTCCAAACTACAGTCAGAACTCCAGCGCAGTGTCCACAACAGAAAATTTGTGAAGGAAACGGTCGTATTAGTGTTTACACAACGCCACCTCAGCCGACATTAGTCTCTTTTCTGTGAACAGACTCAACGGGTTAGTAAAAATAAGCCGTTCATATCAAGTAAGCCAGATACACTAAGATGTAATGAACTGACGTCCCTCAAACAACAAAACAAATAACCGACAAATACGCAGACGGAAATGGCGTATAAAATTGGCAACCTATTGTCTATACCAGAAACCAACTGTACTCTCGTGCGTGAAACTGAGCTTTATCACCTACCAGCCTCTGTTCATAAACATCAAAAACTAGCCTGCAGTTGTGTTGCGTTAAGAATTATGGGAGAGAAAATTAACTGGATGCCGTGCCTCGCCTTGCCCCTAGACTAAGAAATGAAGCAAATACGAAGTACCTTTCGGAGCATCGGCGATAGTGGTAGTTCCAGCCGAAATGATATCTAATGACAGTCAATTTTGTACGACTATCAGGAAACAAAACAACAAACCCCACTTGACGAGACAAAAAAGGCAACCCTGAGAAGTGTATGGATGGGAAAAACGGTTCGATATGCATTGCAACGTCTTGATAATGTGTACTTCAAAAATTGCGAACTGTTGGAGCGGAAAACCGGAGCGGCGGAAGAACAGAATTACAAAAAGGAAACACAAAAAGGAAAAGAGGATCAGCAATAGAACGATCGATCTCGAGAGAACTGAGAAGGAATAAATGCGATCGCGTTCGCACGCAGTAAGTGGAAAAGTAGAGATAGCCAGCGGCTGTTAGCTAATGGCACCGAGAAGTTTTCAAGCGGAGTGGATTGCAACAGGTCAGTAAACTCTGCTTCCAAGTGCTTTGAGGCGACAATATGCGAGCGCATGATAATTAACAAATCAGCGCATTCGATAGATAAACACGGAGTCCATCGACGTCAGTTCACCTTCGAACATAATTTTGATACTGATATCCAAATCACGCTGAAAAATGGGGAGAACATTCAAACGTATGATGGCTGTTGACGTGTCATCAAAACTTGAAACTAATATGAAGTGAACAAACATTTGAAACTCACATTATTACGCACGTTCGGTTTGATGGACATGGCGCCATTGATCTGCTCGCCCTTCTTAACGGTCAAGCAGTCTTCTTCGCCGTTATCCAAGTAGAAGACGGTTTGCTTCCAATGCGTATAGCGACGTTCGTCTGGCCCTAGAGAACATAAAAAAGCATGTGAATAGTAAGATAAATTGAAATATTGGCAGCAACAGAGAAAACATTTGAAATAAATAAAGCTGATCGACTTACGAAACGTGTCTAACACAGTCGCATACGATCCGTGCTAAACTTAAAGACCCTGATTAACTCGATCACCTCTGGCTGCGTTAGGGTGAACTGACTACTTAATACTCATGTCTCCCGATCTCAGGACGGTAGATCATGCAATGCTTAATTGAAAACACAAAACGAGGAACAAAGATTGTCGTATAAGATTCAGTCATAAAAACAGGTCAAAACAAATAGCAAATACAAAGAGCACGAACAGTAACAACGGCCCATACGTAATGAAATAAAGCGCCGGACTAGACGCCACAGAATGACGTTATCCTTGATATTTATAACCATACACATTATCGCTTTCGAGCCGTATTCATTATCAGTATGAGTCTTAACAGCTCATAATCATCGTCACCATGGATAGCAAAAAGAAAATAACTAGAGGTAAGCAAATAAATAAGCAAACACTGAAAAATTGCAAATCAACAATCGAACGGATATAGACAAGTAATAACTTCCCACATACTGTAAAGCACAGCCATAGGTCAGTTTCGCTCAATGAGGCGGGTAACGTTTTCATGGACCATAGGTACGTTACGATTCGCAGAAAATTACGACAGCGTTTTGACAAGTAAATGTGTTAATTTGTTGACATTCCATAAGCAAATCTCTATATTCAAGTGCATCGACATCAACAGCGGGTAAACAAGAAGGTACCAACTACTTGATAGACAATACCAGCGAAATCGACAGCTGGAATTCAAAACCGAACATGCCTTTGTAGGAAATGCGATATTGCCTGTGACTGGTAACAATCGACATTGGACCAGAAGCAGAATTGAGCTGCTAACGCACATATATATATGCCGAACGTGAAACCAAGTACTGAAGGTCGTAGGTCATCTTACCCACCTTGACAGCGACAAGTGATCAGGTGACTGTTGTTGAGAGTATCTCCAAAGATGGTGAACGTACGCAGCAATTCTGTAGCGTCAACAAGAAGTTCGACCTTCTGTCAAAAGTTTACAATGCGTGTGCGCGATGCATATGGTTTAGCAACTCGGAGTCTACCCAAGCAAAATATAAATGTAGATTATCAGTGCATGAAGACAATCATCTCCGTCAGACGAGCATCGTGGTCCACAGTTGAAAAACCTTGGTTGCACAATCAAAAAATATCGTGATAGACCTCAAGATTTAGTTAAGACATACCGCGTACGCCACAAACTGCACCACTCATCGTCTAGTGCAGTCGTCGGAATAAACGATCTAGTGACTTAGGGCTATTAACCTTTTCAGCGCGTTAAGTTTGTGTATTCCGTGCGTGTTGGAAACACTGACATGTTAGTGTCACGGCGTAAGTGTACGCAAAATTGAAAAGTCACCCCAAGTTTCGTCAGTCACACCACTCGATACTGGTAGCATCCCGGCAGTGTGAGCCATAATGTTCGAGTAAACCTAGAAGCTGTGCGCATGAGTAACCCACAAAGCAACACATAGGTTCTAAGTTGTCAAGTTATCTACTTACAAGTTACGTCCTTTTGTCAAGTGATCCAACGAATAGCTGGAGTTTCCACCATACGGTAAATGAGATTATGCGACATATTAGGGCGCATGCAGGTTGGAAACTGTCAAGTCGCCTAAAACCACATGAAAGTAGTTGAATAAACCGACTATGAAAGTGGACACTACTGAACCATGTCAACTGGCAAGTATAGGATTCCAAACAAATATAAGTTGCGACCCCAACTCTCAGAACATGATATCGTTGACACCTAACCTCCATGAAGAACAACCTTGACACGTAGAAACAAACCTGTGGAGAAGCCAGTTGGTTTATGACAAGCGGTGAAATCGATGTTGAAGAATGTGACCAATGCCTGAATGTAGTCGTTTCGTTTGCATGTTAGTGTAAACGGAGCAGTGAAGGTGAGATCCTCTACGGTGATCGTGTACATGTCAACTTCTTTGACGAGACAACAGTTTGTGACCACTTGGTTCGGATCCACTACGTCGACTAACGGTTCGGTCAAAGCAACCTTGCGGATACAGCTCATATCAAATCCATACACATTATCCCACCCTGAAACAAAGAGAAAAGACCTTGTGATAATATGTACTTTCGTTCATATCTTGCATTCCCAAAAGGGGAAATGGTAAAATGATTGGAAGGTCTACGAAGTGGCAGATAATTGAACAGGCATGATGGTATAACGAACTAAAAAAAAACGGAGAATCACGAGGAAGTCAACAGCCTTACAGATACGGGTTCGCAGTTACCACTTAACAAACATCAATCAAGTGGGCTGCTAACAGCCAGCTAGATCAGTTGCATTTTTCGCTTGTACATTGTGAGTTGTGCTGTTTTGTGACATACACGACCACAAGAGGGATGAAAACCGTCAGAGTGACCAAACTATTAGATAGATTATTTTTACTATCGCTGAAAACTAATTTTGTATGAATTCTTCTTCGTTTCACCTGCCCTAAAATACCACATTCAAATCAGTCATAAAAATTCGATCTAGAAAGTCGTATGAAGAAGCAAACATAAAAAAACCTCAACATAGGACCTTAAATGTAATGACACCCGTACACTATCAGGATTCGATACATAAAAAAGAAGGACGTAACTGTGAACGGCAACCAAAAGTGAACTCACAATTGATTTTTTCATCTTTATACTGCCTGTCTTCAATCGCACAAACATACAGGGTCGCTCGGTCTGGCATAATGAGTCCCCCGGGCGCCTGTGTAACATGTAGACAATCATGTTAATAGTAGGATTAATGATTCTGTGGCAAACAGGGCAAAACTGATATTTCCAGTCCGATGGAATGAACAATATTAACCTTTTAGCAGAAGTGGTAGATTCAAATCACTGATGTTCAAAAACATTCATCTCGATACAAGGTTTAAGTAAAATGATATACGGCCCATTGAGCGAAGATATCAACAAGATACTAATTCGATCTAATATAGAAGGAAAATCGAAAACCGTTGCTAGAAACTTAGGCATGAGAGGTATTGACATTTTATTCACGGCGGAGTATTTTGCTATTACACCAAAAATTTTATTGTGGCTGAATGCTTCGGCATTTATATCATCGCAATCGGAACAAAGTACGCGTTGTCTATACTTACCAGCCACTTGTCTCTGGCAAATAACACCGTATTTAACATTGATTCGTAGAACAAGCAGTAGCCCATCCATTCACTGATTATAATGTCAACTTTTGAAAATCCGTCCGGAAGTTCCACCTCCTCCACCTTGCCTTTTAATAAAGTTATTCCTAGAATCGAAATGATGGAAACAGACTTGTTTGACAATACCACAAACCACCAAAATATACGTATCACAGAGCACGATGCAAAAATGTGAGAACGCCCTAGGAAAAAACAATGAACGTATAACACAGGGACAGCTTTATAATACCCATCAAGCTTCTCGATTAGAAATCGGTTAGTATCCAGCTGTGTGATGCAGACACGTTAGTTATTAGTATTACCCGAGCCCGATTAAGAGCACTCAGATTCTCATTAACAATCGCGACAGAATCAATACATGGCAAGAGTAACCGAAACAGAAAGAAGTTCACGACAGAAATCGAAAAAACAGGTCTAAAGAAACCTTGCACTGGATCCTGTCACTTCAATAGTTCCATTTAATTTCATGCCATTCATTACAAGCACTGTCGAGAGTTGATTGGGCTTCAGGTTCTTGTGGGACAGACCGTTACAAAACTGAGTCGATCCTGATCAAGACGACAATCATAAATTTACAGCTACCAAATCCACATTTGAAAAGAGTACAATGATATTCTCATATGAGAAACGTGGTGCCAAAGATCTGCATAAAGCAAGTCGTCACGCAGAGCTCAACACAGAAGGTTCAACACCTATGAAAATCACTTGACGCGGCCTAACTGGACATTCAAAATGCCGAAAATTTAAACAGTAGCAATATTTTGCTAACAGTAGGCCACTTATTTCGAAAATGCTATACACATGCATAGACAATTTAATCACACATCCATCTACCTACGGAAAGGAAGCAGAAGCAACCTCGTGAAGAGCTCTTTCACTCCTATCATTTCTTCCCAAAATGTTCCACAAAAACGTATGCCTCTTTCGCTTTGTTTAAGCTTCGCATAACACTTTATCCTGCAAGGACCGGCTGATTTTAACACCCTTGTTATACAAACAATTAGGGTATTTTATAGTCTCGAAGTTGTCGACATGCTCCGACAACAGCGCATTTTTTTTCTCATCTGCTTCGGTCCCTCCTTTTCTCAACTCATGAGTTATTCATCATACCTTGACCTTACGTCTGCAGAATCGAATAACAACCACTTGGTTATCTCAGCATTACTTGCATACCTAACCGTTGAAAGATGGCCTACGATGACCATCTAGGAAGGAGAATTCTGCTTCATATTGAAGGCTATAGCTTTATTGATGAAATATTCTTTTTCCACAGGAAACTGACTATGTGGCAACGCCTTCATGATGACATCATAGTTCTCTTTTCCTCTTAAATTAAAAGTATCATAAAGAACCAGGAAGCCGTGCGTTCGTTGGTCCTATCAAAACGTGTGAACTCTGAATGCCCGACTGTCACCAACTGTCATATTTTATTTCTGCATCATATTGTCCTCTTCCCTATCATACTGATCCCTCCATATATTATCGTAATCTACCT
>LUCH01004594.1:22506-50076 GCA_013368495.1 Paragonimus heterotremus | reverse complement strand
ATTGAGCAAACTCCTGCATAGTTCTTGTCAAAAAGCGAACCACAAACGCGCACACTCATCTGCACGTCAGACATGCACTCACATACATCGGGTGGTAGTACGTTGTCATTCCCTTTGGTGAAACCTCTGCCGTATTGCGTTCACACTATTCCGATAGTCTATTCTTGTCCATCGTCTTCCCGGCGTTCGGAGCTTGCTCTTTTGTTCCTGAATGTTGCCTGTGGGTAATATACTCCTCGTGAGTAGTACACTACTCACAACGAAACTGCCTGTCATACAACACTTGTACGTGAGTGAGTGAATGGGATGCCAGTTTACCAGCATGCCCACCAAATCTTATCTCCGAATGTCTTGCAATAGGTGTGCTGAAGATCGTATACCAATGTGACATGATTCGATTGGTGTTAACTAGGCCCACTCATCTTTCTGCGAAAACTCTACAACTGTAACACAGTACTTGAATTACAAAATGCAAGAGAAGGTTGAGGTTAACGAGACAGGTAACCGATCGGTTAAGTGAGTTCGACCGTATATTTCTAAAAGAATAATTCTGTTTAAGATAATCCGCAATTGTGCACACAGTAATTAACAAACTGTTGGACATCAAAGCGAACAAAACATTTTCGGCGTTTGAAAACGTCGGTCAGCCTTATTTCGTTCATTTTTGTTGTACAACCACTTATTAAATTCAGTCAACAGAACCAGAATTAAATAATGCATTCGTTTATTCCTTTCTTCTTCTTCAAACAGGAATCCGAGTGTCAAGTTCATCGACAATTTTCAGTACTTTGTAACAAACTGATTGACCTCATTTTCGACCAGTCTTTGGCCACTGAAACGTATCAGCTCATTTCGACTGATCAGATTGATCGATTTTTGGAAAATTTGCAATGTGATACAATTTGTACGAACCTACAAGAGCCTGACGCTACTTCTACCACAGAATCCGTGATTACGACACTGTGCCACTTTCACCAAATTGTGTACAGCTCCGTCTTCAGACTACCATTTGATCAGTTCTGTCTGCAGTGGTTGAACAGGTTAGAAGAGCAACAGAAGCAGCTACGTGATCGAGACTCAATGTAAGTCTGCCATTTTTGTACGCGGCCCACGCGCTTGCCAGATTGAACGTTCATGAGAAATTAACCATCACTTTATAGTAACCAACCGTGTTCAGGTTTATGTCCCACACGTCCCAATTATGTCTTGTTTGCCTGGCAAGACTAACAGTTTTCGACGAGGATTGCGTTTTAAAAGGCGTAGTGCAATTATATAACAGTGAAAATCCGGCTAGTTTTTTGTTTTTTACATTATTTCATGCGAATTCCAATTGGTTGTTACTCCCGCTAACAAGTTTTGAGTCCAATAATTAAACTTGCATGTCACATAAAACTTTGGTGTATGCTTAACTTTTTTGTGACCACCTGTGCCGTCAAGGACATAACCAACCAGCCAACCAAATTTGGGCAGAATCTTGTGGCATTGTGACAAAATTACCGTTATTTGTTGGGTTGAAACTGTGTTTCATCGGGTAAATAAAATGCAGTCAGAACACTGTGCATCTGCAGGTTACTTAATAGAATCGTGGTCACGTGATGACTATAGTTCAGCAATGATCGGCGGTTTGAAACGTTTTAAGACTTCTGAGATAGTGGCGCCAACGGCACGGGTCAATGTGGCCTGTCTGCGGTCTCGCATAGATCACACTACAGGTTTCAACGATTGAAAGTTTGATAGATGCCGTCGTCTTCCTATGGTGATCTGTAGGGTACTAGTTTCCAGTAGAAGCTTCCTATGACCAGATTAAGGTGACCTATAAGTGACCGAGTAGTCCTTCGCTTCGGACCAATGTTTACTACTGTATTATGACTTAGTAACTCCGAACACATTTGGTACTGCCGAAAATTATCCATGTTAGCTAATCGAAAATGTTTAGGTCATATTGTCATGGGATATCACATTGTAGCGGGTCATAGACTTCCTACGTTTTGCATCATACCAACTCATCCGAGTGTTTCCTTCCGCAAAGTACACGGTCGTGACGAACATGGATTATTAGCAACAGCTTGACCTCCATGCGTTCGGACTTATGTTGAACGCACGTCTAGTTGTCTCAATAATATTGCTTCAAACATTCATCAGATGGGGGGTGAACCTGCTTTCGGCATTTGGGCCAATGTAGAAGACATGCATGTCCAGAATTCTAGTTTGGCGTACATTTAACTCTTTTAATTTCAGTCTTCGTCTATTCCATCAACGTACATAACTTGCATAAAATATATAAAATTATGTAATATAATAATAACGAGTTTAACAATTCTACTTCTACCGCTTTATGTACTTCCATCCAAGTGTGGTGAAACCTGTCCGGGATTGCCCAGACGATATGGCTTTGTGAACGTGCGGACGTTGTATTTCAGTCAAGTATGACTACTATGCCGATGTAGTGATCAGGCGCATGATCAAGTGGACCGGAATGTGCATTGCTGGTAGTTTTCAATACGAGACATCTATTATTGCATTCACTATTGGAGTATTACTTGGGCTAGTCTCGATGCGAAACATTGACTATTGAACGGTCCTTTGCTTCTCGCGGCGATACTGAATGATGTGCTCTTTTCGTAAATCATTAGTTGAAACTACACTTCCTATAAATCTATTTTGGTGGAAAGTTGCACACAATAAGCCTCTCATTTCACTTTCCATTCTTTTCAAACGGTCGTATCACGCAAAACATCTCAGACCAGAGTAGTTTCAGGCTAGTGTCTGACATTCGTAAAGATGTGGTCGAGAGTCCGTGCAGTTGCCTACTTTTTCCCCGACGAATTTTATCGCACATCTCTCTTTACTTTTGTCTAAATCTACTTTTTGAATGTGAATAGACAGAGGCGGATTGCCCGATTTGTTTGAAAGTCGGTTGTTTGTGTGATTCGACGTAACACCGTACAGAGTGCGTTTATTATTTGCTGTAAATGCACAGGAACAGAATAAACTTCTGAACAGAATAGTTGTTCCGTGATATCCTCATGTGGACCGAGCAAACGACACTAAGATCCGTTTTTGAGAGCAGTGGAATAATATTATATTCCACTCATATAGCGTGGTTTCGGAGGGCAAACAAATTAGATACGCTTAGAAAATACATGTATACATCATAGTTCGTACGCTCCGTGGTCATTTTTCGAAGCACAGTGTGCACCGTTGTCTATCTCGCAACGGTACTCATTGACATTACAAATAGGGTAGTATTGAAAACATGTATTGATCCTTGCTAACTAAACGACTTGATCGTACAAAGAGTTTTGTTCACCTTGTTCAATTCATGCGTGCACTGGAAATACATTCTGGATTTTAGTATTTCAATATTATTGAGCAAACAATCTGACTATGCACCTAGGTGAGGCAGTTACGGGGATTGTCATTGTGTAGTCATTTGTAGTCCGCGCGCTCCTAGACGAAATAATGGGCGGGACGATTTCTAGCTGTCAGGTAGTGTAGTACATACATTGCATTGTGCATGCTGACAGTTCAAACTAGTTAGGATTAGTGTGCATTGACGAGCTGACTCAAGCCCGGTATTAAAACCGGCATAGCTCAGACAACTGACTCACTCAACTTCTATGTACGTGCACGTGATTCTCGTTGTCGACTAACTTGGAGCGCTATTGAAAAAACATACTGATATGCCATCAACTTATAAATCGCCCGATTGCATGGTCGTGCCGATAACGAAGGAAGACACAACACGAGAAACCAAAAGTTTATTTAATGTTTTCAGTCGCGAACGTAAAACACTAGACTATCAAAAATGCCCAAGTAGCCCAGTTGTTCTTAAGCGTTCAATTGAAAAACAAAAGTTTGACGTAACTTGGGCATACTTATAGGTCATGCATTAGTCTAATCAGGAATAGCTTCTAATAAATAGGAAGTATGAGTCGCTTTGTGGCTGCCCTGAAATCTGCATTGTTCGTTCACTGAGAAAATATGGGCCCATGGTTACGATCCATAGCTTCACTGTTCATCGCCCGCATGCAGTATTATTCAACATGACCAACAAAACTAGCGCAATGGTCTCCGGTGACGTCGCATATGTTAGAAATGACTTCGTACTGGGGCCCACATTCTCCACTCCCGTTGACTCAGCACACCCTGGGGATTCCCATTTATTTTGTATGGTGAAGCACCTGCATTTACCTTTTAACCCTTGCTTTCACCGTACTCCAGATGTTCTCAGTCAGATTCAACATTGGTGAATAAGGCGCCGGTCGTAACAGTTGCCTCCTATTATATAGCTTTTCAGCAAACGCTTTCCATATCAACGTGACACGGCGCGCTGTCCGTATCAGCACAGTTTCTGACAGTTGTACTGATCTTCACCTGATCTAACGGGGGTTGTTGCCAACTCTTGGAATCGTTGCTGTCGTGTGCTCCCCTCCTTGATATACGGCTTTTAATGATGCTTCATGTCATGTCAAATGAAGCTTACGGCCTCGGCTATTTGTTCCAGAGATGCATGCATTCGTTCCCTATAATGAACGTTCCATTGACCTTGTACAGAACAAGCTGAAGTTCATCCCATCAACCCAACAATTAATTTTTTGAATTTGCCTAGCACCCTATCAGTCGGTAGGTAAACAGTTGTCATAATCCAACATTCCCATTTGAGTTCTTGACAACGGGTATTTGACACAGTCTCTTGACAGTTATGCACCGGCCATCCAATTATCGACTGATTCTTGTGGTCAATAAGTCTTCCTGAAACCCAGCTTTGACGTGCAGTCCTAAAAATTGTGATGTGATCACTGGGTCTACGGAGATCCACTTCAGCAACACATTGATCTTCGATTTCATGAGAACCTTGTTTCGGTGTCCTTTGTGAGGTTGAGCTTCATAAATGATACAATGCACGTGAGGCCATTTGTAAACGGTATTACGCTTGATTCTTTTCAGAAGAGTAACCGTGCGCTAATCTTCGCCTCTTTCTAATGTTCCCATAATACGTCTACGTATTTAGGAACTGATACAAATATACTTGCGTCCGCCAGCCATGTGTGCAAACGAAATAAAAATGCTTTCACAAACTGATTCAATCTTATATTACAGCTCCAAGTCTACCACGACTCCAAAGCTCATTCCCATTGGACATAAGGTCCCCAGACACCCCTATCCATTCGCAACCCCTTACCGGTTAAAGTAATCAATAGGGCTCGCAGTTTTATGGTTTATTAGGATCAGGGACGGATGATCTTTACTCAGATCTAACCGTTAATCTCGTTCTGATTTGGTAACAAGACTGCTGACACTCTTTGAATAATCCGTACCACTTCTTCAGCCAAAGTAGGCAATACATAGTGCGTCAATTAAGATTGGCTGTCCTTTTCGGTTGGTTGGGCCAGTCACGTTTTTGTCGTCACGTCCGAGATTCCAACGCAGAAATTCTACTGCACCAAAGTGAATTGCCTTAACATGTCATAGAAAATCTTGTACCTAAAAATAAAACAGATTTTAATCGCCATAGACTTCCGTCTTTAAAGTAGAACCTCTCGGGTTTGAGAGGCAAATAGTGGTAAGCTAACAATGTGTGTGTAAACATTCTTTTCAGTTCAATGAATAGTTTTCAACGCAATCATGACATTGCTTCTTAGTGGGTTCTGCTGTTAGCCAAGCCAACGATGCTAACATAGAAAGCACATTTTTCAATGTAACCAGTATCTGAATGAATTTATCGCACGTTTGGTGATGTTTTGCATAAACATTCAAGCACAGTGTTTATTTCAAATGGTACACAGTCGAGTGTTTAGAACCCTATATTTTCTATGTCCAATTTATTAACACTGCACGAAGACTGTGAGATGCAATCACATCGTTTGTTCTTAGCTGTCGCCTACTTGAAACATTTAACTGTGTATGCACTGGTTTAAGACTATCTAAGACATTTATGCGGAGGCGCTGTGGTACAACATTAACGTAGTACAAAAGATACTTCTGTGCTAATTTGTTAACAGTTTCGCTGTCTCCCGTATTTTGATCGACAACCAAATTAGAATTTCTATGCGGACGACAACCTTGGAATAGCGTCAGGTTTCTTCTTAAAGCTTTTCAAAAAGCATGGCATGCGGGACTGTGGTAGACACTTCCACAACGGTAACAGGTGATCTTATTTTGATTTGGATTTCTCTCTGTTACTTCCACCTTCAAAATTTCCTCGAAATTTAGATAGTTTTTTTAAATTTTTGATTCCAGACTTCCATCTCTTTTAGTACCAACCAAATCCCAAACTCCGGTTCAAAGTTATTGTTTCTACTTTTTTCTTGTAGTAGAATCCCTAGAATCCTGACATCACTGATTCTTAAACCAGACTGTTGTATTAGCGTAAAACTTTCAACAGTCTTCCGGCTTATGGTCAACTAGTCACAGAACCATATAACGCTAACCATCCGGGTAATAGAAATATTGAGTAATTCCTCAGGTTCATGACGAAAATATAAATACTGACACTTACCAGTGAATGCATTCGCCTGGAATCCACACGAACGATTTAGTGTAGAAAATATCTCTTATACAAGTGAACTGGTTTGAAAATTCTTAGGATCGAATCAGCGGTAATCTCATTTCTGAAGTGAATGTCTCAGGTTGTACACTTTACTTTTTATAGTGTTGCTTTGCACAAAAGCTGTCTACAGAAACTACCTTAGTGAAGCTCATAAACGATCGCTTCCGTTAAATCCAGGAGCTCGTAAAACTTTATGTATTTAGTTAATTCGACCAACCCAACGTAAGCTTCACAGAAGGATCGTGATTGTCCACGACGTCACTTCGTTCTATTGGGAAAATCGTAAGCATAAAATTAGATGTGTGTTGTCATACGTACATCAACACTTCAAACAGGAACAAATAAATCGTAACGGATTGTCAACCGTTTAGATAATCAGCCAGAGCAATACCAAGCTGTCGGACAAGTGGATGAACCGATATCATTTCAAACTACATACCGATGTTTAACACTGTTTCTAATGTGAACGTCTGTCAGCAGCATAGAACAAGTTAGATGAGACCAGATGCCGAAGATTTTTGGCGCGTTTTCGTAAAGTTAATGTGCAAGCAGAGGTATTCGCACTTGTGAGTATCGCCAAACATCGATGACATTTTTGCTGTGTTTGCTGGCCCGGATAATTTTCCTGACAGATCAGTTGCCCTTAACTGGCAATCTGATGGACATGGTACCTTTTTGGGAACACAGACCTAATAATTTCACTGATCTAACTTTGATTCTCCGTTCACTACTTCCTCAAACCGTTATTGATCAGGGTATGTAGAAAAAAATTCGTCATGAGTTTACTACAATTGTTTTTCTCACTATGTCAAAAGTGGACATGCCAAAATTATGACGTTTGTTTGCCAATGCTCTAGGATTGTGGCTCCTTTAGTTCATGAATGTTTTTAATTGAGTCTGTGCCACAAATGCTGGGAAAGTTATGATCGACTATGAATAATCACTTTCCTGAGCTTCTCAACCAACTAGCATCGCCCATGTGATGAGTAAAACTGTGAGGGAGAGAAAGGTCGAATACGCATTTCCATGCTTCTCAACAAGGCGACAGACAATGAGTTGATATGTCTTGATAAAAGTATTTTTTACATTTTTATACATACGTTTCAGTGTATAAGTTTGCTGTTTTGCCGCACGGATCGAAGTACACTGTGAGAGGACTTTTAGGCGTTTTTCTGAACTTCTTAGACTTCCAATCCTCGGATCTTTTTATGATAGAATCTCGAACGCCGAACGCCTGAACTTAAAAATCACCACATTTTTTGTTGATAACAGAATCGGAAGATTTTAAGACCTATTGGTTTCTTCGTACTGATAAAGTTTGGAGTGGTAGCATACGGTTGAGTATTCTCCTCCCAAAGAGCGGTTGCACATTTTTTCAGCCGTGAACTTTGGTTTATTCCAAAGGTATAGGTGGTGTATGAAAGTGGTTTAAAAATTGGTATACTTTAATGTTCAACGTCACTGTCAAATATACCATACTTACGCTTAGCTGAGAGCAATCAGGTATTGTGACACCACTTAAATTGTCAATTGAATGAGCTTCTGCCTCTTTGATGCCTATGCATTTGAAGGGAAATGTTGGCTTGAGGTGTTTGCCTGTGCTTGAGTGTCCGTTTGCATAGGATCTGTGCACCCGGGGAAAGGAGAGCCTATTAGCCTTCACTCTGGGACAGATAACTTTTCGTTCTGAGTCTGCTGGGAAGTCCGAGTGCGATATAAACGAATTCAAGCGGTAGTCGTTGTGTATAGTATTTAAAACATAGCTTTAGTTTGTCAAATACACACACTCAACTCTATTCGATTCACTTCCAGTGTCCTCTGTTTCAGCGTTGTCCATAGACTTCCGTTCGGTGTTTGTCCGTGGACGTTCTTCTGTGATTATTCCATAAACTAGCGTATATGATGGATGACATAGCATTCGAGTTAACACAATTGGTTTTAAAATTCATCATCATAGGCGCGCCTTTTTGCACACTTGTGTTAAGATACCATCAGTAAAACAGTGAATTAATGTATCTCGCTCTTTTAGGTTTGTAATTTGGTGGTATTTTGTAGCAAAATGAAATTTACTCTTATCCACTGCCATCCAGCTGTTTGTTTTGTGGCTTAAGTTTTTGTAAACATATTTACCTTAGAATGCTAATCGTTCTCTAGTCTGTGTCCTGACGTTCTCGCACCATCCCTACCGCACACAATCGCGTTTTTTCCAATCTACCAATGGACCCCCACTCATTGTTAACGGGATCGCTCTACTGTGTATCTTACATTTTACAAATCAATAAACTGGTTGGCATTTATTCTGAGTTGTTTATTTCATTTACTTTTTGCTATCCGCTCAGTTTGTTACATTATTCTATTACAATAAAGTACCCTGTATGTTGATGTTCCGAGTATCGCTAAAACTTGAGCTGCATTTACTAATCTGGGATACATGCGTGACACCCTTTCTCCTTAAACGTTAAAGCGTTCAAAGCGGTTGTACACACAGTACTGCCTACCGGTTACAAAACCTGATCATTCCGCTTTAAAGATTTGTGCAAGCTAACTTTTCATAACTATGTTCGTCCGTAAAGCATTGTCCTTGCATGATAGAAGCACCATATGGGCAACAATATGGTTTAGCAACGTATGTGAGAAAAAATAGCCTATCATTGCGCGATCTAATTTCACTTCATTGGTTACGCTAGTTCGAACACGTCTTACACATTCTTACCCTGCGAATACCACATCACGCTTTATTTGCTATCTCCACGTGTGATTTGAACAAACGATATGATAGACAATCTTGACTTAGTACGGGAGTATAAAGAACTGAGTTCCGAGTTGTCTAGAGATGCTAAACGGTATGGTAGCATACTATGGTTAGCGTAGGGAATTTCCTAGTTGTTCTGATCGTCCTCGGCTTTTCCTTTTTTCAAACGAAAATAAATAAACAACACAACAATAATTTTGAAATCGAGAAATAGTTACTTCTGTTGTTATATTTGTATATTTTGTTCTAAATTTGTTGGTCGACGTATTTTCTTTGCTAACCTAATCTGCTTTGTAGTCCTGCACTTACAATCGGCATGCCATCGGTTTTGACAATAATAATAATAATAATAGTGATAATAGTACCAGTCCGCGATAGATTAATGGGTATGAAAGAACAACTACTATTTTTCACCTAAGTTTCAGTCCAAACTGCACACGTTTTTTGAACTTCACAAAGCGGTCATTCTGTTAAATTCTTACGATTAGTCTTTCTTTTGCTGGTGACCACGTATCTTCTTCAAAAAAATATTGTATGTCAAATCATTACTGATATGAGCATAATAATTTGCCGGTCCTGTATTGTAAACATCGCTTCGCTGTCCGGTTGCAAACAATGAGCTTACTGTTTATCTATTCTCATTTATATGCAGTTAAATAATCCTATCCGCAGTGTTAAATACAGTGACACTTTTTATCTCTATCATTTTGATAGTCATCCGTATTCGTTTTCACGACAACTCTATACACTTCTTGGTAATTTGAGTCCATTTCCCCGGGCGGTTTGATGTAAAACGACACAGATTAGATCAACCCTTCCTGCCATAAGTTTACTTTGGTTTTATAGCAAATAAAAGGCAATGAAAAACCCGCGTGAAACCCGGTCCAAGCACCGTTTACGGACGACGCAGGCAAATCAATTAGTCTTTTTCTCTACCCTTCTATCGCCTTTCATTCCGGAACTGAGTTTTCC
This sequence comes from Paragonimus heterotremus, assembly GCA_013368495.1. Lineage (NCBI taxonomy): Eukaryota > Metazoa > Platyhelminthes > Trematoda > Plagiorchiida > Troglotrematidae > Paragonimus > Paragonimus heterotremus. The sequence goes on along the minus strand of LUCH01004594.1, from coordinate 39,799 downwards.
AAATAATCACGTGTTGATCGATACTGAAGCTTTACTGACCTCCTATATTTTTGTCACCCCGGTGAACTTGTTGAATGCAATTTGTGAATTAATCATGCCATTCGTTATTGGAAAACTGGAACTGTTGCCTTTAATATTTACGCTACACCATGATGAAGAGGAAGATTAAAAAAATGGAAGGATTTCATAATTCCAAATACCTCAACAGCTATTTATCAAATCAGATAAAGTTAAGAAAGTTGAAAATTTCGTGAATTTTTCGTTGTTCCTTGAAACATGCTGTATTCGGTTAATATAGCTTCGTATGGTTTTGTTTGTTGTTGGTCATCAAATGGATAGGCCGATACACTGTCCAAGAAAACAACATAGATTCGTTGATAGTTGTTTCAAACTACACGACATTGACTATTAACGTAACCTATGCGGTCTTGATTGCTCGTAATACTCATCTTTGCAGGCAGCACCTTTTCGACGGGAAACCAAAGGCTACTCATCAGTTAATTTGTTAGGTTTACATGTGGTTTGTCCAGTCAATGTATCGGTGTTGTTCCGCAACTGTTGCCGGGTGTTCTTTCTGTCGGAATACGATTTGCTACATCTTTTTCGGCAAAAGCGATCATTATTTATCCTGTTCATTGTGTTGGTCATAAGCAGACTATGAACGTTTAGCGAACACCATTTAAGTGAAGGTATTTGTCACTTCCTTGATTCAAATGTTCTCATTGGTCTGAAGTTTTTCTCATTTACTATGTTTGGTCATCTACATAAGCACCCCTCATAGCAATGCGCTGGTGATTCACTCAGATAATTAACCGTCATCCAACCGTGGGTAGGATTAAAGCCCTCTATATGGGGAGCACAAGGTGGGAAACTAGGAAGACAGCTATAAAATGAGTATTCCGATATTGAACCGGGGAATATTAATGTGTTCGCATCTTACAGACAAATTATTAAGCTATCGGTGAAAGTAAGGCGTCATCAGCAAAGGGGCTTAACTGCTAATTTCACAATCGCACTTCATTGATTTTTCCATAGTTCACAGACAGCTCAGCCAAAACACGACAACCTTCGTATCACTGGAATCGGTTGTCAGCTATTTCCTCTGACCTCCGCAGTCACCGGTTCTGTGAGTTGTGAGGATCGCAGCTCAGGAGACGAACCCAACTTGCAGAAGTTTGCACACTGCTAGCCAACAAGGGTAGCAGATTTAAATTCCTGGCTACATAGCCCAATAATTTAAATCACTGCATTCCTATGGATTAGTTAACCTTTGTTACTAGATATCACCTTCTGAACCTCACTGTTGTTTATTCAGTGGGTTCACCCAATGAATGTGATTGGACGCAGACGGTAACTGTATGAGCCCTGCCCGTGTTTCACGTTCTTTGCTCTGGGCATTGGCCTTTTGCACTCGTTGAGTAACACGGGCCTCACAATTGCCCTATACGAGTTAACCTTACGCTTCAGAAGAATGTTTCTTCATCTCTAGAGTTGATGTAAATCGGTAAAAATTGCCCTACTTTTAAAACTGTGAGGCTCTGTTTCATGGTCTGCGTCTCACCGCTTCTGATGCAGCTTCCTATTTAACTGTATCTGTCGACAACTTCCACATCGTCACCACCCAGTTTTAAGCAGACGTAATCACTGCATCCTTTCGAAGGTGTTTTTCACTCCTAGGATGCAAACGCATCTAGAAGTATGTCACACAGTTCAAGACATTGTCCAGTATTGTCAATGTTACTTGGGAGTGGTAGAATTGCAACATGTTCGTCGTAGACAAGATCAGTCAACCTAACACCAAGGAATTGACCTACGGCGGCATGCCAGGAATACCGTAGGCAGTCTTCATTATTTCTCTTCTGATGTATATCACTCTTCTTGTTGAATCATTAGACAGTTCCTCGTACTTCTCCACCTAAATCGCCATTTGGAATAAAACGCCGATGGTACAGTTTCTGTCGAAAATCGTGCGGAAACTTCACCTTTCGTTTATGTCGTTTTGCGCTGTTAGTTTTTTGAAACATAATGGAGGATAAATGCTATGCAATATTCGTCAGATGCTGGCGAAACTTGCATCCAAATTCAGTAAGAATGATGTCAAACAATTTATGCGTCGCGTTTGGCATATTTGTAATAAATGGTCTGAGGGAAAACACAACATTACGAGTAGGCTGCAACATTCAACGTTTCAAGGCCACCTCGAGTGGTTTTCGTTGTCTACTTCAGTCTCATCCCCCACTTAATGGACAGCGGATTCGGCCAATGGGTTGGGACAAATCGCAAAGCGAGTGACATTATTTAAATTTCTTCAAATATTCGTAAAAATGAGTTTGAAGTTGTCTAGAGGTTGTCATTATTTTCATATTTTTCGTTGTGTATTTGTGTTACAATAGTGGTTTCATACAAATTTTATTTGATGAGATATTTCGAAAAAATGTAGTCTCCGACTGATGTCAACAACATTTGTTTGTTCATTAAACACAAACTGATGTTTTAGTTGTCTGCTCCTCTTTTCAGTGCTTTCGATTATGTTAGCTATGTAAGTTGATATGCAAATAATATTTTGAAATACTTTTTATTTGCATAATCAACTTGGCAGTCACATGATTCGCAATGTGAAAAAAATATCAGGTACATTTTTGAACACTCATAAAACAATACTTAATCTTAAGAAGGATATTAAAGCAATGGTGTATAGGACATTCAAGGATTTAACTGTAAACTCTTCACGGAACCCATTCGCCTGAATATATGGTTTTCGGTTATTTATCATCGGGCCAACTACATAACATTTTATGTCATCATGGTTGTCAAACCGTTAAACTGCAATTTGTCACATGATTAAACCGAACGGTTGTGGATTGGAGAGCAATTAGTAGACCAAATTGACCTCCAGAGTTGTCAAGCCAGTAACAGGGAGCTGCGTACGGTAAATATAGTTCCTGGGCAAGTTTCTTTTGAACACACAACCGCGGATTGCGCGACCGAGTTCCTATCGATTCCTCGGTAGTAGGAATACGAAACTTGACTCATCTGAATTGACGACTGTGCAAACAGTAAGTGGGCTGACAAACCACTTCCGGGGGGAACTGGTGCTCTGAATCAATGAGGTACGACTGAATTGCACTAGAACTGAGCTTCATCTCTCCTTTAATCAGCCATATTGGATGGTGTTAACGTATGTTCTGTGAAAAGCGCCCGGTTGTGCTACCGATGTAACCTGCCTCTCAAGGGCATACGAAAGAGTAGACACAGAATGTTGTCATACGTTTGAAAAGGTATCTTTGAGTTGTACATAAACTACCGGGTTGGATCTGAACCAGGTTTTCAGTTGTGCCTTACTGTAGGTCTTTCCAACTGTGCTGCTCATTCTACGAGTAATCAGTTTAGCCAGCCCCTCGCCTGCTCATTTTCCACAGATGGTAGTTGAACTATCGATGTTGCTGGTTTAATGTGTTTGTCGATAAGTTTTACGGGGTAGACATTCTCTGTGAAGTCCCGGATTGAGAATAGTATTTCTGTTTCCAACGTGCCATCAGTATGTATCCTGTTTGCTTTGTGTGTCAAACTACGAACAAGGTTTCATTTCTGTTTGAGAGGTACGTAATTGAAAGAATCAATGTACTGGTCATTTCTTGTTCTCCGTATGCCAACTTCCTCTAAAGTGAGCTGTCTGCACGACAGTTCGGTACCACACCCAATGAAGATATTCATCCGAATCTCTCAGCCTCAAGTGTAAAGTCGTTCAGGTCCTACGGTTACCATACCCCCGCCCCATTAATGGCTTGATAACTCCGGAGACCAGTTTCGTCGGCTAATTGCTCCTCAATCCAAGACAGTTCGATGTAATCATTTGACAAGTTGCTATTCAATTTATTCGTTCGACAACCATTATGGTATAAAATGTTATGTAGTTGGCCCAGTGATAAATAACCAAAAACAGACTACTCGCCATAACACATTTCACTGTTGATAAGCTTATGAGGAATATTCGAAACAGAAAAAAATGATTATTTCGTTGGACGTACATTGTCTGACTCAGCTACTGGCTCGCTTGGATAAAGTCCATAATCCTCCTCTCTTACTTCATTTATTCACAGAGGTGAGCCTCTCAGGAAATCGAGGAATGCTCATTTTGATATTCGCAGTCTTTCGTTAATCATCATTTGTCTCAAAGCCGAAGCTGGACCTTTTTCAAATTCGTTCAACTTTGCATTCCCCGGATACTTTAAACCAATCTTTTTTGCAAACCAACCTTCCTGTCCATCTGAATTGATAGTGTAAACTTTTCCACCCCACATCGTCGATCTACAACATGCTATCGAATGCACTTTTCCGAATGACGTCTGCTTGTGCATGTCTTTTTTTCCAACGTTGATCGGATTCACACTTTTGTGCAAGTAGTGTTTAGCGAACAAGTATGCCTGAGTATTGGGACTTTTACGTATTTCACACTCAGTTTTCTATCAGGTCTAGTGATTTCGAAAGGAATAAGTTGCTTTCAACAAATTTTAGTGTAGCGACGGATAGGGATATTAATTAGCCGAATACGAAAAACGTGTACTTCGTAACTTGATATGGTGCAACTCTTCGTTGCAGAGCCTTTTGTAGTGTTATCCGTAATCTTGTAATTCTTTCGCGGGATGCATACACCTTCTTAGAAATGCGAAACAACCTTTTTCAATAATAATAATTAGAGAAATTAAAAACAGTTTTTTCATACATTGTGTCTCTCTCGAACACATTTTGCTGCATTTCATCAGTACGAACTGCAGATATGCATAGCAAATTTAAGTAGGAAACTTGGGTCAGAACCCGAGTTATAGCATCATCGCCGAAAACAGCGCCATCGCTCACCATCATACCTTGTCATCTATAAATTTCCGTGTATGTCGGACCACTTACATAGGCTGAACGGAGCGGTAATTATACAATCACAACCACCAACATCTTGCAGTTTGTGTCCATATAGCGACCATGAATACCACACCCTCAATCCGTCCAGCGTGTGACATGTCAAAGGGAACCAAGGTAATCAATCGCTTGGCACTTGTTGACATGTAGATCCCCATTATACTTGGAGAGAGTCTTTCGGATACGTTATGCAATAAAAAGTTGTAGGCTTCTCTGGTTCGTGAAAACCATAGCAATTAACAAGTGAATACCACCCCTTTGCTTACAAAAGAATTTGTTCGTCAGTATCGGTTTGCTCTGATAACCAATACACATTGGTGTATGTGCGTGTATCTGTGTGGTTATTGTTTTTGTTGTTTGGCTTCACGATGTCCCTTGAACATTGATGTATAAACCCGCAGATTTCGTTAGGTATCTGATGGGATGTAGCGAAATTTGATCGAGGGATACATTGCTTATAAAACTTTCTGAATTCTTTCTTTCTGTTTGGAGCGAAACACTGTTTTTTCGTCCCCATTTTCTGCTTCACTGCAATTAGTCAACGAATTACAAAGGATCTCAAAACCTGCGGGTGGATTCAATTCGCTTATACCTTTTTCATGAACTCGTGATCTCTTTCTTGCACGTAAGAATCCCTACTGATTTTCCCCTTTACTAAGGGGCGTTCAGAGTCGTCCTTATTGGTTGAAACAACCGAGTCAGTGCCTTCACTAATGTGGCTAGTGGTATTGTACTTCGAGGAAAGTGAGAACTATTCAACAATGAGTCGGTGGTTTATGTGAATACGGGAACAACTGTGCACATTTAATCATACTGTATTCCAACTGGTGATGGTTTTCTATTGACATTCTGGAGTAGATTCTCGCTGCACTTATATGATAGTTTCCTCTTTTTCTCCTTTCACAAATGATCCGTCGTTTGTCAGTGTCATTGATGTGTCATTTGATGTGATTCTTACTGTTCATCACTCCACAGAACTGCTTTACTTCGTCATCACACGTCGAATGTGCAGCACCTCGGATGTGCCCTACTCGCGCGGCAGTCGTCTATGCCAGTCCAATTGCTCACATTGTTCTGCAATTGTGATAGCTTTCGAAAGTTGCAAACCTCCACGTTGGGTCCCTATGAAGTGTTGGAACAACAGCAACAGTCACCACATTATGAATATGTTACGCAGTTATGTGAATTCACACCACACAGACAAACCACTGATGACTGCAGGTAAGCCGTTTACGTGGGAATCATACTTTACAGTTTCAACACCACTCGTATCCAGGTTGTGTTTCCGCTATCTATCAGAGTGAACGAGACAATATTGTTTCTCCTCTCGAACTAATCGGACAGTCTGAGGATCATTATTACGAAATTGTCGTTAAATCTTTGGTTACGTTGCGTTGCTTGACAGACATTCTTTCCCTAATAAACCTATCCAAATCATTTTTAGTCATACCTTTCTAGCACCGGTTTTTAACGTTTAATGTTTAGTATTTAGTCACTTCTCGGTTGTTATCGATACCGTCTTCCGCTTCTCTCTTTGCACTTTGTATGGGATCTTTGATGAAAGATTGAAGCATTTTATTCAATGTATCGATAGACACGTTCTTTCTAAGGTAAGCTTTCAGTACCTTGAGATCTGGTAACGGTTCAACCTAGCTGATTCGATGCATGTTTATTTGAATTAGCATCTAACACGCAGCATAGTTATGGCCAATTTTGATCGCATTCTGATGTGAAAATTTAATTTGCCCTCCATGAGACTTATGACGTTATGCTGTTTCTTTGCAAGTTGCTACCGTTGAAGTTGCACATTCTCATGTACCTCATCATTCACTGTGTTTTTCAGACTCATTTGTTTGTTTGTTCTGTTTATCGGAAAAGCATCTCCTAAGTGGTTGATTCGATTGTTGTCTTGACCAACTGGTAGGTTCACAAGTGGTCCATATAAATTCGGCATGAAGTTCAATTCGGGACTCATTAGCCATACCTACTATAATCTGATGTCATAAAGGCCAACTTGTGCGTCGAGGTAACCCGTTGTCTTCTGTTATCGTTGGAAAGTGACACGGCCCTCTACTGCGCTTTACATTTCCGAGAGCTCTTCTTACTGCGGTTCAAGTCGACCGTATAAGAAGGTATTAGAATGAGACGCCTTTTGAGCTACTGTAAATGCTTTTGCGTTAACTGTACACCATAAGCATCGGATACCTTATTCTTTATTGAGGCTTCTTTCGCTTCCTTCGTTTATGTATGATAGCTCGAGAATAACAGAACATTCCTCTTGTTGTACTGAATTACAATATCTTTAAATAAATAACAATGCGATACTTTGGTTTGCTGACTCGAAACATGCAAGTAGCATGTCACTTCTCGTTGTCAATCAATATGGTATACTCCTGTGATAACTCAGGTTGTGATCCAATGAAAAACGACACATCCAATATGGTTTTATATAATAGAAGCATGGTACCCACGTATTAGCGGTGACGATCTGCCCTCTATCGTAACTTACGGAGAATGACTTAAAGTGAATGCAGTTCTTATGTGGGTAAGTGTTGATATGTGACTTCAGAAAGCAGTAAGCGAAAAGATGGTCAGGTGTGTCATCTACAGAAGAACGGTCATAATTTTGACCGGACAGTGTATGATGTTTTGTTCGTGTCTATCCTGAGTTTAATGGAACTACGGTTGACATGATAGCATTGGAAGTATGAGGACCAGAACGTGAATTTCATTTCGGGTGACGAGATATTACTTTCTTTTCGAAACAAAACTCGAGATTATTGCTTTTCGTCGAAGCAGCCCAGTCATAAATATTTTAACCACGTAAGCTGCGTTCACAGATTGAATGTTTTCAATCTGTTATACTCATACTCGTAAACTGTTTTAATTATCTTTTATATTTGTTACCATTATGACAATACAAGTGAAAAAATTCAAGTTAGTAAATTAAATCTTCCTCAACATCCTGAACTGTGACTGTTCGGAAAACCGAGGCCTCTCGTACGTCCTTGTCTCCGTATCGGCAGAAAGACAACAAAAACCATTCAAGCTTCCAGGCCAGCTCACTGCTTGTTAGGTGGAAAATTATCCTGGCTTGCATCGATCTCGGCGGTGGAGTACATGTTCTGTATCTCAAGTACTGTTTGGCTTATTTGTCTGCTGGAAGGAATCAGTAGAGTTTCCGACCATTTATTAAATGGTCCAGCATGATTATTGTCAGTCGAAAATCGAACGACGTCCTCTTTGCTCATATGAACGCCAATCTTTCGGCATGCAGAATTTCAACGGTCTGAATAACTCAGCAAAAGATAAGTGGAGTAATATTAGCGAAAACCGCCTGAACGAAAATACTTCTGTAACGGTTCTAGATTCTTCGCGTTAATTCGAGCAAGAAACAGATGACAGAGGCATTATACGTGAACGTATAGTGAAGAAAAACTGAGCGACTGTAATCTAGGGGAACTCACTACACCGTGGGATAAGTTGAAATACATCGGACTTGAGTTTCACCCAAGCACTGAAGTATGCTGACCGAACTTGGTTGCAACGAAATCGTCTTTCTCCTTTTTTTCTCTCGTTCCACTTTTATTTTTGTCCGTTGCTTTTCTTTATTGGCCATGAGTATTTCGTTATTTTGAATTGGTGTCCAGTCTGTCCTCAGACTCTTATACAGTATTATTAATAATATTCACATAAAGAAGCGAAACAGTAGTAAACGGATAATAAATGGAAGTTATTGGTTTAAATTTTTGTTAGTTTGCAAAGTTACTTTCAAGAATGGCACGTGCATAGTACAATCAGTAGGACAGAATATCAACGTGTTCCAAATTTACAGCCAACTTTTTCAGAAATGACAGGGTTTTTTTGTCACTTTACGAACGATGTTAGGCGTTTTATGCTAAGTATGGAACTATATGTTTGAGCCGCTACCACACGACTATTGTTTTAACCATAATGGGGCGGTTGAGTGCGATCTGTGCAATGATCAGGAAAGCTCGTTGTAGAAACCGTATGTAAAAACAGTTTTACGCATCTGTTTTTCATCCAGGTCACAATTGATGTCGTACTCGAACTGAAGATGAGGCTTTTCGTTTAAACTCTGCCTGTTGTGCATGTGCCTGACTAGGTCTGGATAATTTGATCGCCATTTGTGAAAAGCAGATCTATTTTGCCTGTGTACCTTAATTCTCAACTACTGTGAAGAACAACATCTATGTCCACTTGAACTAAGGATTGCATTCATGTATTTTTGACTCTTTTAAAACACTACAGCAGTGGTTGCACACAATTCAACTATCTGGCGTTCAAATGAGCTCTTTTTTATTGAACTGAAAACGGTTAAATATGAACTCGTTTGCATGATTCAGGTTATTGTCTTGTTGAGCTTGTTGACATGAAAATGACTTATAATCAGAAGGTGGATAACGCCAATTAGAATATATATGTATATATATAAAGACAGTTGTGTACCCACAAAGATTCCATACACACTAGCATGTTCCCTTGTTCATATCAGAAAACAGATACTGCGTTCGTTAATGCGCTTCGGTACTATGGGATACTGCTCCGCTTTTGATGTATGTTTGGCGGTCTTCATTTAGCATACGAGTAAGATTGACAGGGAGTAAAGTGTGTTGATGGCATCCGCAATCAATTTTTCCATATACCATCAAGCAACTACTCGTGAGCATGTGGTTATTGTGAAAACAAATTGTTGGAATCCAACCCTTGTACTTGCACAACGTGAAGGTTCTGATGCCGGCTCGAGTCGATTCGGTGTTCTCTTGAGTTCGGAGATATGAACGAAGTCACCTCTGGGCGTAATTACGCGGTCTAGATACTATCATGGATCACTACCATTAGTCACTCTTACAGGTCTTCTGATATAAGTTGCCGGTAGTCAACGTCTTTCATTTGCAAAATACTTGCTCCTCGCTTCAGTACTGTTGTAAATTTCATTCTCTCATAATTCAGCGGAACCCGTTCGACAGTCTCATGCACCAGGCCCACGGTCACCAGCTCAACCCATTCACCGTTATGTTGCGTGACCTTCGATTCAGCTGCATCAGCTACACGACTCACCGCCCGACACAGACTGACAGACCGTTTGAATGCGCCTGGCGAAGCACTTGCAGCGTTCGCCGCCGGTGTGCGCACCAGCTTTTTGCTGCCTTTCAAACCCTCAGATGGTGCCCAATTGCCTGTATCCTCACACGCTTCCAGGCTATCTACCACATTGTCCGCGCTTCATCTGCCAACCAGGTCGCGCAGTGCTTCCAGGAGCAAACAAGAACAAAACGAGCCGAGTTGAACATTACACAATCTTCTCCATAATTCGCACCTGAAACGGTTAAAAATGACTTAGCCTTTTCATACTGAACAGTTGGAACAAATCATGCGAACTATTCGCGCACATCACATTCCCAGATTACTATTGTTCATGTGTTACATCTTGTGTGATACTCTATTTTTGTTTCTGTATACAAAGTATTTATTCAGGTGGTTTTTTAAACCTAGCTCACATGTGTATATCTTCCCCTCTATCAATGTTCAGTTTCACCACTTCACTCATGCATTCATTTCACTTTCGCCATTTTCCAAATCTTCAACTTTTTGACTGGCGCTGCTTACAATTCTGTTAGTAGTATTCTGTAGATTCAGTCTTAGACACATCGGAGCAGAAGATTGGCAAATTTCTAATCGATCTCATGTTTCAGTGATGTGCGTTGTGATCACGAGCTAATAATCTTCTGTCATCTACGTCTCCTTATTGATCATGTTGATTATTAGTTTCTTTTTTTGCAATACCGCAAGTGTATATAATCGTTATTTCTGTAGATAAAGACGAAGCCATTCTGAATGTTCTCTGTCTACTGTCTTTTCAGTCTCTTCTTGAATGCTGCTGATTGCTGATGCGGACTTACCAATCGATCATCGCGATAACGATATCTGTCCACTAGTCACATGGTTTTGGGTTCTACCGATGGTTACTTCAACCGCTCCTGCTTTCCAACTTTGGAGAGATGCGCCAGAATCCTACTTCTGTGTACAACTTACTTGACTGAAATAAGAACAAACGCCTTGTAGTGTGAAAGACAAAAGACGCAACTGCTCATTTTATAGAGTTGAGATAAACACCACGTGCTTGTTTGTATCTGTTCTGGGAACAAGTATGAATGTGTCGGGGTGATAACAATAGGACAGAGAACGCTCTAACACTGATGGCCATACTCATGAACCAAGAGCCAACGTCAAATTAGCCAATTAATCTCAACTTTGTAAATAAGTTCACATAAATATTATGTCTACATGTTCAAGTAATTCGTACAAGACAGACTGAATATCAGAGTCATGATTGTTGCTGATAGTGATGATAATGCCGATAGATGTAAGGTCGAAACAAACTTTAGTCACGTTTAGTTATTTCTGCAGAAATAACCCTAATCAAAGTGTAAATCAGTTAGTTCAGTAATAGTAGCAACCTCCGTCTTGTAACCGCATTATTGCTGATTAAAATGTTTGGTGATACAGTTCAACAAACTTTTGATCGGTATGTTACATGGTAACAAAAACCTTACAGCATTAAGGTTGAATTTACTATGCTATACTTTCTGTAAGTAAGGTATTTCAGCATTTTACTGTATGGCGTGTGGTGGTGTAAAAGCATTTCGTGATTACTCAGCAGTACATAGAACAACTGTCGCCATTACGGCTTCTCCGTTGCATAGATTCACTACGTCAGGAGACACTTTTTTAATCTAGTGGGCTCGGAGACCTTATTGCAATAGAACGAATCACAAGTAAGTATGAACTACTTGTCCATTAAGTCGTGCATGCAACGCAGTCAGTTCGTCGCCAAATCACCTTGAGTATGCAACGTTACAGACCCTCGGCTTATATAGTGAACTCAATATGCTTACTGACCCTATCAGGTCTGTTGATCTTCCTCAATGTAGATGCAACCAAAGTACGTATTACTGGAACAAATCAAATGCAGGACATGTTTATGTGACTTGTCCACTCAATATGAGTGTAAACTGAAGCAATTCAATTCATACTGCATGACCTTGTTCTGCGTGCGGTTATGGGAGCAAAACATGGTAGTTTTGCGGCATATTACAATACTTATCCTCAGTTGGGTCAGTTTTGTCCTGTTTATACTCCTTAGGTAGGTAGGGTATCAATGAACTATCCGCGTCACAAGCGGATGCTGTCTTCCAACTGACCATGAGTAGTATATTGACCTGTGAGTATTTTTTATGATGGTGGAAACTGATATCGTCTTTGTATAACTTCTTCGCCTCTTCTTAGAATCTCGTTCAGATATTTTTTGCTTGTGAAGTCCTGAATGACTTTGAGGTGCTTGTTCGATTGTGAACACCACGAACTAATGGAAATTCAAGACAGTTTGATCCTATGATTTGAGTGATCCACTGAACATCTGATTCCTCCGACCCTGCTTGTTTTCGGACAAATGTTTTCGTCAGCCTTTTAGTTCATCAAGACGTTTCTATTTAACGTTCCACTACTTCTTCAACTAATTTTTTTACTGTCCCTCTCTGTTTGGTAATTGTCCTGGGTTGAATACCTTGCACGTTGGTTTCACAGTTGATTTCGTGGTCTGTTGCATGTGTATCCTATTTCTGTGTGTTATTCGAACGTGATCTCATGTTCTTCGTCATCATGATTGTCTCTAACGAACTAGTCTATTTCTTTGAACAAATTTGGACATGGAAATGCTTATGTTCGGCGCTCAAATTCAAGCCAATACTTCATATTTGTGTTAAAATTCGCTATCATAAGAAGTTACCTGGGTCGTGGATTTTTGAGATACTAGCCCTGTTGCTTGAGGTGTTTCGTCTGGGGAGTTTTCCTCTGTTACTATGCTGTTATCTTAACTTGAGTTTTCTGGTTCGCCTACTATACTTTACGAACGATTTCTAGCCAACTGGGTAACTATAGCGTTAGGCCACAAAACATTTTCTCGCTTTAAAAACTAGCTTTACTTTGGCCAGTTTTCAGTGTTCTGTCGACGTATCGAAGGCCATTTTATTTTGACCCACAAACTGTTACGTCAATCATTGTGTTTCGTATGAGGCACACTTTTACGCTCAGTCCGAGTGACCGCCTCTACTGAACCCAAAGCTACAACGCCGAGTAAGTCGCCTGAATTCCAATGGACATTCTTTCAGAGTTAGGTTATATCCAATCGGAAACGGCCTGCCTGAATCCATAGTGACGATTTTATCCCTAGGTGACCTTAAACGAAAACATGATGGACACATTCGTGATGATATTGCAAATCTCTCAACAACAAAAACCACACAGACAAATCTGAAACGGCGTGTAATCTGTAAAACCAGCACTAGAAAATGGTCTCCTGTTTAGGTGGATTCATTCATATGCGAATACCCACGTCCGAGTTATACTTTTTCTACATGCTAATTTCATATTCTTCTGTAATATTTAATGTCTCCATAATCTTTACCTTTTTCATAGGAATATCTTCGTCGACAATCTTATTTCTTCTCTTTTCTGGTAGCGTTCGGCATAAAGTGTTGTTAGCACCTTCCAGCATGCTGAATTCCAAAATTCCGGCAGGTGTGATGGATTCGCCCCAAAATCATTTACTCCGTGTCCCCATTAAATACTGCAGCGATCATATGTACTAGTATTTTCGTTATTTATAGTCTAGTAGACTGAGGAGGATCAGACTCTAATGGTAAATTTCTGACTGGGATCTCTACATGCTTATCTCTATCCGATGAATCAATATGGGGCTGAAACCGTTCCGAATACAGTGCAGCAGTATGTATGAGTTGGCCTCAAAATAGGTTTACAGATTGCAGAACTCGTAGTCGTTATTTTGCAACCTGACAAAATTAATGTTTCAACATGTCTCTCCGATCTACTAGAGAGTTCACTGCACACTGTATACAGTGTTCTTCTTACTGAACTGAGACGGAGACGTAACACGTGTGTGCATGTATGATTTGCAAAAGCGCGTACGTCTGCTTGCATCTGAGTTGATTCTAGTGTGAAAGCTCGCTCGATTATGTTTACTATTCGATTAACACTGTTCTATGTAAGTCCCGATTTCTGATTATTTTGTCAGCCTGATGGTGAGATCGCTTACCCATTTGCTCTACGTACTATCTGTTAAATTTTCAAAGCTAAACCAAGTTTGATTTGCGGTTTGAACTATTCATCGTGTGCACTGTCATAGGACTTACACAGTCTGTTGTTCACAGCCTTGTATGTTCGTCATGAAGTTGTGAACAGACCTTCTGAGTCTGACCACCATTACCGCCGTTAGTGAGCTCGTAACAAGTGAGGTTGTCGGACGCCAGCGTTTATTCCGAAACACTACGAATCCGCGGTCAATCGTAATTGTTGAAAATCGTGATCAATTTTGTGATTTGGCTGCTGGTGTGTTTTTTGTTCGCCCAGTCTGGCATCTAGATTATGAACATTTCATCCTTAACCGAGATGACTTAATCATTTTTTCGGGGTTTTAATCCATAGATTTTATCAGTAGTCTGCACTCTGAATCCTATAAGTCCTGATTTCATCTCAACTGACGAAACATTTTCGGTCGAACTAACACGCTCGACAAATAACCGAGTATCTAAGAAAGACCAAATGATCAATGAATTAAACGCATAGTTTGAGATAATCGGATCACGTTCTTTGTATACTTTATGAAATTTTATCAATTCACGCCCTATTCATCAAGACCAATAACAGTGGGACAAAAAAACAAGTGATACTCAACGTGGTCAATCAGAACGAAAACCTTAACGGTTCCGCTAAGTAAAGACGTCAAGCGTCGCCTACCTCTTTGAGGACTTTGTGATTATTCAATCCAGAAGCGTCATCCGAAATGGCAGTTTGCGGCAGTTATCGACAAATCCTTGCTGATAATTCTGTCTAATATCCCTTTTGTTATTCTTATGATAGACCTGTTTCATCTAACACGTTCTTCAACACTTTTCAATTAGTTCTGGTTCTGGCTATGGTATCAGTTGATGGGACTCATCACCGTTCATAATTGAATTGTGAGTAGCAAGTTTTCCTACTATAATCCAGACGGAAACGCTTAAACTGTTCGTAGCTCGAGATTGTTGTCATTTCATTGGTGGATGTCGTCAGCCTCGGCTAACCTCTATTTCTTTGAGACGTGTGCTTATTTCACTGTCTCCAGTAATAGTAATTATACGTAGTCTGACTTTATGGATTGTTACTGTGATTAACTGATATATAATTTTTAAAAACAGAAGAGTTCCTTGAAATCTATCGCACGGCAGCTTTGCTTCAGATATGCTGGAGACATTAAACCCATAGCAGCTGTCTTTTGATCTCATTTACCAGCTAGACCTTCAGTGCAATCGAGTATGACTTTGGCGTTTGTAGGACAGAAATATTCGTTAGTTAATCTAGTTCATTTTGTGGCCTTTGTTACCTCACTTACACACAACCACGTGTCTATTTAATTGCAGTCAATATGCCCGGTTTAGCCATGAAAAGAAAAGTGTAGCAAACAAGCTTGTTTGCTACACGTTTCTTATCATAACCACTTGTCTGTAGTTGAAATAAAAGCGGGATTCATTTTTTAAAAAAACTGGTTAACAGCGGGTGCTTATAAACATTGCCGCACAGCCTATCCAGGATGAGCACCCGCGCGGAGCGCACACGAACGGAAGAAAGAAACTCCTGTCTCACTTTATGATCTGTTAATTACGTGGTTGAAAAGTCGTGGCTGATTTAAAGTCGGACTAGAAGGTGTTCAGCGACCAAAACATCGTGCGTATCTTCAACAAAATATGCATTCGCGTCTCAGGACGGATCCACTGTGGTGTCAGTCTTCCGACACAATAAAATCTTGTGCAAATAAGCTTCCATTACGGACTACATCGTCCCATTAATCCATTTGCGCATTTGCGCATTCCATACACCGACCTCTTGCTCTTGTTTGCACTAATTAAGTCTAGACAATAAAGTTGTGTTCACCCATCCTCCTCATTGACAGCAATAAGTCAGTGGTTCTCACTGATGCTTAACTGCCACACAACCTCAAAAAAGAAAACTCTGTACAGAAAGTGAGAAAAAAACTGGAAGAGAAGGTACCTGACCAATAAAAACAGCTAAGTCTATATTCAAGCATTCAACGTCAGTGTCTACATCTTGCAAACAAACAACTAAGCTCTAAGTGATAGTAAGACGTTATCAGCTAGACAGCTTCACTGCGGCTTTCTCTGTCACATGTCATCAACTGCATTTATTCCGTAGACAACTCGGCCAAAAAACGACAACATTCACTTCAAGGGGTTAGCTGCCATCTCATCTAAACTCTCTAGCCACCAACTCTGCAGGTAACGAGGGCTCCAGCCCGAAAGTGAAACCCAACCTACAGCGACCAGCCTGTCGGTAAACGACTTTATTTCTCTACGCTAGGTCATCATCTGTTAACCTCACATCTTATGCCCGTCGGCCGCAACGTCGGTAAACAGTACTCGGTGTGGCAGACGACTAGCTGACATCCTTATCATATGAATTAACCATCTAAGTCTGTACAAGTATAAGAATTGAACAAAGGAATTCGTTCCAGTCATTACCAAATACTCGCCTGCTTTACCTCCTGGTTGCTTACTCGTTGGTGCCACCCGATACGAGCTATCGAACTCATACATGGATGGTCAGAGACCTGAAGGTGGGTCACGTCTTCTACCTTGAGTGGCCATGTTTCACTGCCGTAACGTAATACAGCTCACATTGTCGCCTTATATACGCGACTCTCAAGACTCAGGGAGATACCTCTCTGTCGTTAGAAGTTCTCCAAATTGGCAAACACCGCCCTGACCTTAGAGATACGCGCTTCCATTTTATTTCCTACACATCTGCTTTGTTCATACTATCATGCTGCGAACTGAAACTCTCATTCTCCAAGTTGCCGGTCTTATGCGCTTCGATTATGATGACACAAGTGACAGGACTGTTGATATTTGAGGTAACTTCATGCAGTATTAATCAAGTCAGCGAAAAATTGTTGTGCGCCGTCCTCCGAAAGAAGGAATTTTAGATATCAGAACCGTTGCGTAGTTATCGTTAACAATGGCTAAAAAGTCGTTTTGGGGGTTAAGTAATTGTGCTGTTAGATGATTTTGAATTTAATGATGTACATACAAACTGCCGGAAGGCTTCATACTATTGATGTCTAAAAGGATGGACACGAAAATTTTTTAAACTCTGGCTTGATATAGGGTTACTGAAACGTTGGATGGGAGTCTGCTCGGTTCTTTTCATGGGATTGGGTAAAAATTTTCGTGTCCATCCTTTTAGACATCAATAGTATGAAGCCTTCCGGCAGTTTGTATGTACA
>LUCH01004594.1:0-20292 GCA_013368495.1 Paragonimus heterotremus | reverse complement strand
ATGAGCTTAAACTTTTGTAATGTAATGTATTTCCAAAATAAAAGTAGTTGTAGACGGTAACCAAATCATTGATAAGTCATGTCATTTTTATTCAGTGGGCGGAAATGGAAAAACTGTCTGGAAGGGTCCACTTCTACCCTTGGGTTTCCGGTTAGGTCGGATAGAGGGAGCATCGCTATGGTAACTTTTGTTGAAACCACGACTGAAAAATTGCATCTGATTATCAACGGATTGTTGATCCACTACGGCAAGAAAACAAAATTTTACTTGAATACGGATATGTACACTACCTATCAACTGCACTAAAGTACTACATTGAGTGTTGACGTCGATCTTAGTGAAACGTCATTTTTCGATTGAATCTAGCCTGTAAGATATCAGTGAGGGTTCTACTGTTTAGCAGTTTGACAGGTAGGCCTAATAGGTTGTTTTCAATTTCACAACACAAAATCAAATGTGATGCGTTTTTCCAAAATAGGACTTTTTCGGAGTAATTCGAATGACTTGTCTATCGATATTGGTGTTAACACATTGAACTGTTTAAAAAAGCTTGTATTACAGCCCAACGCTTCGGTTTTCCTGCACACCCATTGGGATGGCCTATCCCAATCAGATACCTTATTTTGTATTCGCACGTCTATTCTAATGTATCTGTGTTGTTGAGTTACAGTGTGTTTCATGAATCGCCATCGTTCATGAGAAGATTTTAACTCGTAACATACTATTAGTGTAAATTCATATACATCAGGCACATACTATCGTCATACGGTGACTAGTATTTCAGACTGACTCGATTGGCGCTATCCTTACTAACAACTCCGGATTGATCAAACAACTTGCTTGATTGTGCTATGCAGATTGTTGACTGTGTTACGACCCGAGCCTAAAATTTTTTCTAAGGTGCAGGCTACTATCAAGACGCAAAAATTGCAAAAGCACGTTGTTAAGTAGAGTGCTAACGTCACTTGGTGTGCATCAGTTACAATCATCATATTACCGTGTGTTCAATATCGAGTGGAATGAATTTTTTGATTCAAGCTAAAACTGAAGGTTCGGGAGAGACCTGTCATCTACTGATCAGTCATCATCCAGAGCGAGCCAAACTAACAAACGAGTTTTATGAACGCATAGCTTTCGAAACCGATCATTGCGCCACTTCCTCAACTTAACCCGGCAACCTGAGCCTATGAACAATGTGAACGTTTGTATGTTGTGAAACAATCCGCCTAGTAATGATTACTTACGAACAGTCGCCGTTGTCAGTGGGTTGTGTTGCCTAACCTATTCGTGTTTGCTTCAACACATCCTATTCATGGACCCTAAAATCTCACATTAGTAACTACTAAGAGTTGAACGGCCTCTCTCTAGGCAAGATATCCTACAATCTCATGTTGATATTTCCATTTTGACGAATCGTTGCTTCTAAGTGAATTGTACGTCAATTGCACTGTAGACGTCAGTTTGTTCTCTTGTGCATGCTCTTACTCCATCAATGTCCGGAGATGGTACACACTTCAAAAACTTGGTAGTGTTTAAATGGTAGGTTCCATACGTCAAATTTAAAATTACAATGGAATCGCTGGTGTCCAGCCTAAGAATTTAGAGTTTGAAGTGCGGAGTACTGAACTACAATGTTTGTCTCCTGCCACATTTCACTGTATCTTTTCACGTGTCCACTGTATAATCGGACTTTAAACATTCCAGTACTGAAGGTAAACTGAGCGCAAACGGTTGAACACTTACCAATGTACCAACACCCCATTGGCATTCACTGTTATAGGAGCCTTAAGCCGAAAATTGTTTCATTCTGACAGAAGAGATACGTTAAGTAATCAACCGTGCATTGTATCATTTCATCGTTTTATAATGTGGTAATATTCCACTGGGTATATTGCGAATTTGATTAAAGATACAACGCCAATAAGAAAAGTCATAGTTTGTTTATCTCTCCAAGTTCAGCTGTTCGATTAATTTTTCAGGTATGTTGGTGAGTGTGGAAACTATTCGTCTTACATGATTGGCGTGTTTTTGCTTTAGTCTTGGTTCTTACAGACTCACAAAAGCAACCCTATCAACACATTGAATATATATACTGTCTATGACTACAGAGACATAACACTAACCAGAGTTTCGAGGTAAACTGGTTTTTACAAGCTTCGAAGATGTTTTCGCTTATAGGCTCCGTTTTCATGTTGGTCGATAAATTGCACTCCGAACAGCTCATGAACACAGTAAAATGTAAACAAGTGCAAGACGACTGGTAATCAGCGTCATCCGTCGAAGTAGTATTTAGACATATATATGTATTGAAAGAGAATTAGTAAAGTTGTTGAAGTACTTGTACTACGGATTATCAAGTGACTACCTGCCACCAAATTAAAGCACTGGACCATCAAAACTCAGTCACGGGCACATTGGTCAGAGCAAACGAATCAAATGGTGTGAACAGAAGCTGACTGACCAATCCATGCAACCCTCTATTTTGGCGCCCCCTAAAGCTGAGTGGGGTAACCGAACACTCAGTTTGACGCCGTCCAGCTTGCGCTCGTCAAAACGATGATATGCAGTTTATTTGGTTCGTACTGTCCATCACTATCACTCCCGTATGTTCCAGCTACTGCTGATATTGGGCTAAGAGGCTGGTCTACCAGGTTATCCCGTCAGCGGATAATCGCCTGTGAATCCACCTTAATGTGGTCATTCTATATTGGCCATCCTATTGGGAAAAAACGCTGAATTACCAAGGCCAGTTCTTTTAAACACTTCCGCTTTGTCTGGGTCATCGGGTTATTGAGTGCAAGCTGTCCGAAAACTGTACTCTCAGAGATTCACATCTTAGTCCAGCAGTTACACATGTTTGTCACTGAGATAATTGTATATGAGTTGTATTGTCTTGTAACCTTCTCATAGCCGTTCCAACCAAGACGGTAAAATGCCGAGAATTGAAGAAGAGATATTTACGACGATCCAAGCTAGCCTGAAACCCCTCAAAGATGCTATCTAATCTCCGGATTGGAGTACTTAAAAAGAACACATACCAAGTCAGCCATATCCGAGTGATGGGGCTGAAATGTTAGGCCCGACGGTGCATATACAAACGTGCTGAATGTGAAAAGGACATGCCAAACTGGTCCGAATACAGTTCCTTTATTGATTAACCGTACTAAGACACCGGAGTTTGGACATCTCGTGAGGACGAGATTGCTATCACTAATGTTGATAAATAGAGACGTAATGAACATTAAAAGAACTAAAATTCATTAACCTCCAATGGAAGCAACGTACTTTGAAGATAAGTGTTCGTTGCATATTGCTTGTGGTCATATGTCACTATTGTCAACAAAAGCTTCTTCAGAATTTTAAAAAGTACACCGAAATCTTTTTAAATTTGAGTTGATTAAATTTTTATTAACTTGTTTGTAGTCACCAGGAGAGTCGTAGATTCTGCTTAACGACAGATAACAAGAATTTTCGACGATGTTCTTAAAACATAGTTTATCCTGTAACACAGATTAAAATGGTGAGCATGGAAGACAAACAGCTTTGGTTTCTCGCCTTTGATTTGCCCCTAGATGGGTCGTTTGTTTCTGAGGTACGACGCTAACATCTACCAATCACGATGCCTCTGAGTCAAGTGGATTTCTGATACACTGGTGAACGTTAAGAACTACCAACTCCTTGTGCAAACCGATTTATGTGATCGTGGAGATTCTGCAAGTGCTACCGACAAATGAGTTCAAGCGTTCCCAATGAATTTTCAAGGGTATCTTCGAACACAACAGTCGGTATTGGGAATATAAGAAATTGGCGTGTTAACGTTTTTACTTTAAAACATTAACCTCTTTTGGAAGAATGTCACCGAATAGAACCATGAGGGAAACTTCAGAGACAATGAACTCAGGTAAGCGTCCAGCAATCAAAATTTGCTAATTAATTAAATGTGAAAAACCCAATACATTTCCTCGTAACCGACTGATATATTTTGCAACATACAAACATAAATGAAAATGGATCCTCATTTTCTGTGTTCCGATCATTTTTCGAAACATACACTTCGAAAGAGGTGGTAAATGCTGCAAAAGTGTTTTCAGGAGTTCAATCTCTTCAAATATAACAGCTCATTAAATGTTCTTGCTACCCAAGGAATGCAAAGCACTACCTTTATAGAAGATTCACTGTAAGGTTTGTTTGTGGGTCATAAATATCTCATGTATCCATAAGGCACAACGTAACTGTTCTTTCTGGATAGAAAAGTTATTTTGAAAATGTAATCCTTCTAAAGATTATCATCGAATAAGTTCTATAAGGGCCATATTATTCTCAACTTCGGGCAACAAGTCTGTATAATCTTTCCAAGTACGAGAAGATGACGGTACTGGTGAACGATCAACTGACACATTTGAAACTGAGAAACTTAATTATGAACCTTGTTCATCAGTACAGTTTACCTTTATTCACATTTGTTTGCATGTTTCGCACTCAGCTAAACTTACTAACCAGTCTTCATTGCAAAAAGTAATGCACCCGATTTTCTTCCTTTCAAGATCTCTCCAGTAGTTCGCATGCTTACAACGACCACTAGACGGACATCGCCGTATATTCACTTGAGGCGACCGTGTGCGACCACTCCCCATTGACCCTATATTAGTCGCACTTGCTCCATAGTTATGTTCAGGTTTACCAGGCCATTTTGGGAGTAGGAGTCACAACAGCCTAGCTAACTATAATCGACTTCCCCACAATTGGAACATCCCATCAAATTGAAGTCATACGATTCTTTGGGCTTATTGAGCAGCTGACTGATTACTGCTAACAAGTTGTCACAGATGAAAAGATTAGGGTAGATCCACAATTCAGTCTCTAGGATTGTAGAGTGGTGGTTCAATAGGTCTCGCGGGGATAGATAACAGATATACCATTTGAGTTGAGTCCGAGTTAAGGTGAGTATCAACGGGGCCAAAAGGGACTGGACTTTGTAACGCAGGCTTTTATTGTGCCTGACTAAGGTTCAACCACTTTCAATCCGATTGAAGGACATGATGAGCCCAGGCGATCTGCTTTTGTGCGCTCCGTTCGGGTTTAAGTATTCGAATGATGATTGTCTCAATTGCGCACAATGAATAACGTTGTAATACACTTATTGGGATTTTACGTAATGTACGTGGCTTCCAACAAGACAAGAGTAACCGTCTAAATTCTGACCTTATTTTCTCTGACAATCACAAAATCTATTGTTTGGCATGGTTTCAATTAACAATCTTTGAAGACTTCATACATTTGCCACGACTTCTATCGACGTTACAATCACGATCGAACTTGATTGTACCCTCAAGTCCCATTATAATTAACTTTCCTCTTAAAAACAAATGGGATGGTATGTCGTCTGATTACATCCACTGGTAAGTTTCTAACTAGGAAAAGGCTCGATTTAAAAGCAACTTAAATAAATCACACGACTAGATGCAGTCACTAGCAGACATATATTGCCAAGTAGCGAAATCCATGCGTTTTCGTTGTCCACAAAGTCATCCCGCTTTGGTACTCAAAAAGAGTTAGATGGGACTGAGAAAGAATTAGTGGTGGCTGTGCATCTTGTCTCCAACGAACGGGTATAAGGCCCGCAAAACCAGTGTGAAACAATTCTTAGAGTTAGCAGTGGATTTTCACAGTTTCATAGCTGTTGAAAAAAAGTCTTCCGTAACGAGTGCACCAAACAAATTCCGTTTTATTTATATCTTTTAAAGCAAAAATAAAATGTTACTTTGACATACAGTTTATTAATCTGCCTTGTCCCTCTCTCACGTTCATCAGCACTGCTACAAACTACACTGTTCCACAGGACTTCTTGCACTATTAACGTTCTGCTACACAATCCTGTTAAAACTTGCCAGTGCGTGAAAAACTCGACCACAATAATGATCTATTGATAATTTCGTATTATGGAATTTGTACTATTTGGCAGTTTTGGTTTCGTGCTCACAATATTCACTTTCTGAAGATAAAAGTCATATTAGCCAGTCTTTTTAACCACGACTGGGAAATTTGGCGGCCAGTCTCAAGAGGACTTGATTAATCCACCGTGATTATCCAAGTAGTTGAGGAGCAGGCGCAACGGTTGATCAGATACCGGTTCATTTGTTGTGAAAAGCAGGATGTAAACTTATTACAGTGCGCGCTAGACAGTGGAATTTAAGTTGATCAACTTTTTCATCTATCACACACTGTGTTTGTATCCCATGGGGGTGCACAAGTGTATGTTGGTGCGTTCACGCATCCCAACGTCTTACAGAGATTATGTGTTATTCATCTGAAAGGAAGTCAAGCCGAATTTAGAAGAGAAAAGGTGGTGCGTTCCTCACTGACAGCAGTGTGTATGTGTGTGTTGACTATGTACTGTCTGGGGATCGATTGGTCACGCGTAGTCAATGGACCACTTCTCACAGCTAGGTGTGCGCGATAGATTGATGACGCTGGAGCGAACAGTTAACGCCAAACAGTTCAAGTGAAACTATTAGATCAACCTGTCTAAATATTGAAAGTTGAAGGCATTGGCAAGTAGAACATTAATAACTAAGACAAATGTACCAAACCTCAACTGTGGTTTCTTGTAGAAACCTCAGTGAAACAAAACCAACAGGGAGGATAACGCGTAATGTCACGTGAACGCTAAACAATACGACGGAAAAACTCGGACAGGAAACGAGGTCAATACAGCGGTCCATAGAAGACAACTTAGCAGTTACGTCAACAAGAGATGAGTGTGGCGGGTTACTCACTGGATAGAAGAACACTTTAATGGACCAACAGGAAATAGGCAATGACTATAAAATTTGACAAGACTATTCCGGTACTGCCCAAAAGTAAAACATATTTTTCACTGATTCTAAAAATAGACTGTTGGTATACAAAGACAATAAAAGTAGGAGTTAATGAGGCATCGGTACATAAGTTGGATATACGCTGAAATCGAACTAACGCCAGTTGCACAACAAAAAAATGAAATTTAAAATTTAAAATCCTAAATCCCCGAACTTGTTCAAACCATGCTCAGTTGGTTCAATGAAGACAGTAACTTCAAGCTAACTGAGAAGTCCTGGTCAAGGGGTTATCGATCGGATACGGCAAAGCAATTCTGTTAATTCTCCTTTCGAATTGATCGGACAAGCTCAACACTATTCATATGAGATTGCGGTTGAGCGTTTGGATTTGATCATTCGATTATGCCTATTGTGAAGTTACTTGCTAGTCTAGTTAGGCTAGTCACACAAGCACAATGGTCAGAGTGCAAACTCCGATCCGGACAAGGATATGCACTACCGATGAACTCTAAGAAGAGCGAAACCCAAGCCTAGCACTCCCTTTCGAAGTGCGCTGACCGAAAGGTTTATCTGAGTAGGAAGGCTGCGATCAAGTGTGAGTGGTGTTCAGTTTGGAAAAATAAAATTGTCTGTCGCTAAAGAGGTTATTATCTCAATTGGACGAATATAGAAATTGCATATTGCTGATTGGAATGTAGAACAAATGAAGCTGTACTGTATGAAGTGAACATCCGCGAATGGTTCAACCTAAATATCGAAAGTCCAACACTCCAACAACTTACGAACAGACAAACGTAACAAACGTGAGTTACTTAACATTAAGTGAACAAATGGTCACAGCAGACTATAACAAAGGCAAAATTGCATGTCTGCGTATAATCTATTGCATTTTCTGTTTTGTCACCAGACGCGATTTACGGAATGAAGGAAACGTTGAGTTTTTATTCTTATGTTAGTTAGGCAGTTAGCTTCATTTGAATTTCAAAATTCGGACAAGATCATAGCAACATTCGATTCTCTGTGCTTAACTTGTAATCGTTAGTCGAGGTGGACGATTTTTGGCCAAAAAATCTACCCGTAGTTCACTAACCAATTTGTGTCCTTTTGTATCGGTGGAAGGTTTGTTCTCCAGTAGGTAGGGTGAGGACATAGGTTGTTTAATCTACATTGTGTGACTATAACTCAGTGCGGTTTATATTCTGTTCCATAAACAATTTCCTCATATCATCAACGCTCGGTTCAGTAACATATGGAGCACAATTCAACCCGACTAGACAATTAGAAAGTTGCCTAAAATAGCCAATTTTTTTATGTTGAGGTCATAACTGACCCAGGTTCTCAATAAAGCAAATCTACGACGATAATTCTATGAGGTCCGTAAAAAATCTGGTGGCGTCAAAAGCAGTTATTCTTAACTGCTGTTTATCGTGCTACCCTCAAAGATCGTGAAGTGGAAACATGCAGTCTAAAAGTAAAGATTTTCTTGTCCATCCAATATTATGTGCAAGTAAGCATTAAAACAGTATTATCTTATTAACGGTGGGCCCACAAGATTTGTGGTGTTACTTATCCACGATGCCAAATCCGCATTTTAGGTGGATTCCGTAAGCATGGAGTCAAACACCGGGTTGCACGAGACTCAGTTAACAGCTGTACCTGGAAGACACAAGTTTGTTTCGCCAACGGTTTTGAGTTGAACTGGGGCAGATGATTAATACTAAACTTGTCAACAGGTATGAGAGACCACAGTGGAATGCACGTTAACTTGTCTGTGTGATTGTACCTAGTCTTCACTCGACTACACCGAAAACTGGCATTCCCAGGTTCTTTGACATGAATAAAATGAGGGCTGCAAGCTGTAATTTTTAGGATGAAATGAAGAAGTATTTCCTCATGAAAAACTGCCTCTAAAATACCCTGACATGCTTGAGTTTTAATGTCTGTGTAGGACCGCGCACTTTGCACAAAGGTTCACTGAAATGACAAGATGCTAGCCATCATTTTTGGCTAGTGGGTGAATAAGAGAGAAATTACAGTGTACATAAGGCCGGTGCAATGTAAGATTGTGAGCCTACGATAGCCTACTGGCTTTTAGTGAGGTTCTACAACACGTTTGCCGATTCAGCGTTACATTTCTCTGTACTCTGGACTAAAAGTCACATACAACGGAACGCTGAAAAACAGTACAGTAGTTGATCATTCTTCTGTGATTTGGGAGAATACTCTCGTCGTCCTCCATCACAGTTAGGGGGCAAAGGACATTTCCACCTCTCGAGGTTCCACAAAGGGTTTGCGCATTTTGTGCTTCATCGGACTTTACATCTTATGGACGTGGCTTACAGTACAATCCAAAGGACCGCCATCCAAACAATGCTATAAGACCCAGACAACGTGTTACAAACACAAGAACTGCGTCTGCGTTCCACATGTGCATGTTATCGCACACTGTGTAAACAGGAAGCTTGCCAATGGGGTTTAGCTTGGTTGGCTACAACGAATGAAGTTTAACTACGTTGTTCAATTTTGACATGACGCATAACAGGGCACAACCAAATCTCAAAAGTTGTACAAGGTTCAGGCAGTTGTCTAAGCAAAAAAAACAAATAAGAACAGAAACGACATTTTAGTTTCTAGGAAAAGTAGGCGACACAGATATAGTGAACAGATGTTCGAATATTCAGATCGCCTCATTACGTTCGGTCAGTCTGGCACGGTCAGTCCATCTTGCCTGTGGTAAATGGCTCATTTTATGCGGGATTAAATTCTGCGACGTTTACACCTTCTATACTTAACATAGTGAAATTACTCTGCAATTTCACTGAACGTTCAGCTCTACCAAATTAGAGAACAATCAAACTCAGTCACGTTCGACGAGCATTTAGCAACTAGAGTGCATAATATATTTTTTAAAATATATAATCAATGGCGATGCAGAGTTACACGTTTATAGGTGTCATGTATAGCGTTGCATAGCAGCTTCAAATGTCTCTGTAATAGTGACAGACATAAGATAATTGCTAACAGGGAAAACAGGTGCCTACCGATAAGAGTTAAAATTAATACCTCCAGACGAACCAAGTTAAAAATTCTGTATAAATACACATTGCTCCGATGTACGCGTATCATAGAGATACGACATTTTGTCTCATATGTGCGCCACATTCTAAATATAGAGCATAAGAAAGCTTGATATTGGTAGGAGTTAAATACAAACTGAGAAAATCAGAAGTGTACAAGAGGTTTGTGCGGGAAAGTAGACCAACGCAGATAACAGCTTATATATTCGAATCGTCTGCAAATGAGAATTCA
The DNA here is from genome assembly GCA_013368495.1 of Paragonimus heterotremus. Classification (NCBI taxonomy): domain Eukaryota; kingdom Metazoa; phylum Platyhelminthes; class Trematoda; order Plagiorchiida; family Troglotrematidae; genus Paragonimus; species Paragonimus heterotremus. The sequence continues at coordinate 10,165 of LUCH01004594.1, read as the reverse complement.
CCGAGTGTTACTACAGTAAAAAATGACAGTGTCCCGTATGTTTTGTTTCGCTAAACCACACATTTTCCGAGAAAACAGGAATGGGTTGTACTTTATAGGAAGCTCGGTGCATTGTAGTACCGAAGCAGTCCCAGACGACTCAGCATAAGTCAGTTTTTGTGCAATGGACAAACAACTGAGTGCAGTCCGCATAACGCATTCGCTGCATAGTCCTATCCTGTTACAATAGTTTGGCACTGTCTACAATGAAATATATTGTGTGCAAGATAAACTAGCTATGTTAGTCTGACCACACGTGGGGTATAGTCCCGACGATGTACTGTTTGTTTTTAAAGGAACTTTCTGATTTGTTTGTTAATTAGGGGAGTTTTTGGCTTCGTGTGTGTAGAATAAACCCATCGCTGAAAAGCCTCCTCGCCATCATTAAGCAGTGTTCTCTTTAGGTGGGTTACCCCGAAGTAACAGCCTATTGGCTTTATTCTATAGCCATCTCCCTATGATAACCACTCGTCTGATATTCATGGTCTCGTCACAGCTACAACCAATCAATTCCACAGACGACCATAATTCCAGTTGCTGTGGTAGACATTTTGTTCTACTGCTTGATTTTCACTCGGTTTGACTTTGGCTTCACGGCTTTTGATAGTAAAGCCCCGAAAACGTTCCAATCGTAAGCTATGTATTTTCTGTTCTAATAACGAGATTTTGAAACCAGTTTTCTGTGAACAGTATCCAACCTTCTACTAGCTAATTGCAGTGTGAATCCACAGCCAACTGAATTGGAAAGGGAAGGTGTCCAACGGTTAATTGCAAGGGGCTGTATTTTACACTCAAATGAATTGGTTCGTTTGGAGATTTTCCAGTAGTCACAGTTGATATCCGATCGCAAAGCTTAAATTCTACGTATAACCCATCAAAGATGAGAAAATAACTGCTAAGGGAGTTCATTTATCCTAGGAGTGCAAAAGTTATGGACTAAGATAATACTCTACGAATTAACCTCGTGGCTGACCGTGGAATGGAACAAACTTAGGATTTGTGCCAACCAGTCATGTTTGAACGACAGTATAGTTTTGAATAAACAGGGTGAAACCGTCCACATAAGTCCTAGTAGCAGAGGAAACATCTCAGATTAAAACTTCACTAAGTCATTTAGACCCTAACCGTACGGCTAGAAGAGAACCCCAACCTTGGTAACTTCCCACCGTTTTCTTCTTAACGTACGTTTCAGTTAGTGATGCGTAACGAATAATTTGAAAGGGGCAAATAATGAAGAATCGGGCATCGATGAAAAAGCGGATAAAAGTGCAGAAGAGGTGTTTGCCAGAGAACGTTTTACAATCACTTTTGAGCTTTGCATACATGCTTCAAATAATAGATTGACACTGCTCTATACAGTGACCAACTTTCGATATGATATGTAGACGAATCACCAGGAAAACGACAGATGTTTGTTACTTGTAAACAACCCACGTAGAATCTTCAACCAAAAGTAATGTTTTTATATCTTGGGCGAAATGGCATTGCATGGGGATCAATCCTGGTTATGATGACTACTCTCCCGAAGCAAGCACATTTTTAACACAGAAGAGATTTAATTAGGGGAAAGTTTTAATATATATATTCAACGAACAACCCCTCAATATCAACTTATCACCGTTCACACTCTATAACAGTGCGCTTTCTTCAATCTATTGAGCTTCCGGTGTGCAACGCTATTTCGCCTGAACCAACTTGGTTGTCATCACAGTGAATCTGCTAAGTGAAAATTAGGCTTTTCTTGGGTAGAATACTTCAGTTTGTCCAAGGCTATCAAATGTTCTATTCATTTTTAATGTTAGTTACTAAGCTACCTCAAGTCTGATAAGTCAGCTCCATTGTTTCGCCAGCCCATTAAGTCACAAATTCTCCTTTGCGTCAAATGACGTTGAAATTTCGGCTTCTTCTTTTATCTTTACCAGAATGGATATGTGTTTTCCGTAAAGTATAACTCCCAGTCTACAATATTTTAGTTTTTCAAATAAGATATGACCTCATTCAGAATGTTGTGTAAGGCATTCTAGACAAGAATCGTAGACCCCTTCTGGTCTGAGAAATATGACAAGGCCATTTTACATAGAGTTGAACGCCAAAAAGTTCATCAGTGGTCCACAAACTTCTGTTTCAGGACATCTCAGTAGGTAATTATCTAACTTACTCAAGTCCGGTGCTTTCTTCTGAAAGAGGTTGGTTAGAAAATCTGTCTGAATGCGAAGGCTGTGATCACCTATGAGTGATGTTCAACTTGAAATTAGCCTCTATTTTTTCTTCCACCTCTCGGTTCAAGTGTTCGTACTGTCTCTCCGTAAGCTACAAAGTGCTAACGATTGAGTTCCACGCACAGACTTCACTCGTATACGTTGTTACTTATTCACTTATTAAATACAGAACCAGTTTCTTGGGGATGGGGTAAACTTTCAATATTTCGCCTAGTTCTACCCGAATCAAAATTTTTACAGTTGTTCTGATACACTGTATGTGACCATGGATCATCACAGACCCTATGATGACAGTGTATTATCATCTTGATAGTTTCGCTGGGTACAACGTTTAGGTATCTCACTGGTGCATGATCATCTCAAAACCGCTCAGAATATTGATTAAAAACGACGTGCAATAGTTAATGGCGTCCCTGTATCCACAATATTTCTAATTTTCCTGTTGAACATTAAACTTTTGTCTTTTCATGATAAAGTCTCCTAGGATATTCCACGTCACTGTTTTGGTGAGTGACAGCTCGAACCACAGCATCCCCTATCCATACGTGAAGATGTTATGAATGAACGAACAAATGGACGCGTAATGTTGTTATCTCGGATAGATTTGACAAACTGTCATCTAAAAACAGATGTGTGGTGCTCCCGCCCATGATCGATAACTACCTCATTTGTTGAGACAGCCCGACACTTGGTGACATTGTGAAAGACTTCAAGAAATCTTCCCCAGCCCATCGGTTTATGCGCTCATGCCTGCTGAGATTCTGTCCATTTTTAGAGGCGCGTTCGTGCTGTTGTACATTCTAGCAGCTAATCCTCTGACGAAATACTGATGAAACTCTCTAGCTGTCCAACTACTGGTTGTTAATATTCAACCTTAACCACTGTGGATCAGCTCGCTTGCTGCCATCATCACAAGCTCCGATAGAGAGCACAGTGTGGGCGGATGCAACAGCTGAATATCAATGTTGTGTTCTGCTCTTCAGTTTAGGTTGTAGTTTGATAACCAGATCTGTCCCTCTCGCATGCGAAACGGACTCAAATGGAAATGGAAACCGTGACAACCGATGACTGTCTGTATTTAATTTCAAGTTGAACATCACTCACATTTGATCACAGCTGTTGCATTCCCACAGAACTTCCAGTCGACCCCTTCTGAAAAAAAGCACTAGACTCGAGGTTCGCTCTTGTTAGAGCTCGTCGGTTGTACATATCCTTGCCACTACCGGGAATAGAACTCCGGCCACACTTTCATGCGTCAACCGTGTTTATTACTCCGCCATTGACCTCATATCAGGCACGACCGAATTATCATATGTGAACGCTCAACCACTTACGCTTGTGAGTAGTGATCTGTAATGATTTATAGTTTAGCCGGTGACGCCTACGATTTAAGTCATGTAAAACCACTGACACATGAAGTATATATTCAGTTACCAGCTGCCTACTGAACACGACCTGTTTGGGGATATCTACCCCTGGTCTAAGTTACTGGAACTCACAATAGACAAACACATCAGTTTATCTTAAAGACATATGGTGACCCTTTGTAACTGAGTGAAGTGTTTGCAATTGGCTAAGATCTGCCTCAACATGCACAGTGGTTCCGCAGAATAAAAGCACTTTTTTCTTTGCTAGTAAAGTTAATGAACTTGATAAGATCGAATGTGGCCAATGCTCTCTCCATAACATGAAAGTTCATGGATTTGAATGATCAGTTTGTGTTGCTGGTTTAATACTAAGCAACCCGATAATATCCAGGCGTATGTTTATTCCTGCTATTGGTTTATAACAAACACTAGAAAGTGTTGCACAGTCCAGCTGGCCAGTTGCTTTCAGATTTTTACTCCGAACTATTTAGGGATACCAGAGTATTGTTTACCTACGGTGTTTCAACATTCTATTACTAGTGCATCAATTATATATACTGTAAGCTAGATCCATTTGACAGTACACAACGTTCTGGCACTCATAATGTTCTAAGTAACGTTTCGTAGTCCTTTCGATGTACATAGTGTTGCTCATAATCTCACAAGTTATCTTGGAAATTCACACAACAACTGATTGTTTTACTCCTTGTCACAGTTTTGACGATGGGGTTTCAGGATATAAAATTACTCTCCACCAACAACAGACGAAACCATTGAAGAGACCAGCGTGCGCTTGCTGGAAAATGTCTCATGTTGGAGACGCGTATTGTAATACACTTACGTACAGCTATTCAAAATCTGCTCTGCTTTTGAAAGCACAGACACTATAAGCAGTCTTCAAACTCCTTCTCATACATCAAGATAAACTTCTGTTCAAAACTACACAAAAATTCTCGTTCTTTTATAACGATAACTAAGATATGGTACACAAATGACTTCCTACCACATGGTTGTCATTTTCCTAATACTGTGAACGAACTTACTAGAATATTCATGAGTTTACGACTACATACTTGCTGATTATAAAAACTAAAATCTACCCCCTCCATTTCCTATTCAACAGAGTAGAACTGACATAGGCAAATGAAATTAAAGGTAGACAGGTTAACAACTCAAATTAACTATTAAATCCAAATCCTCTGTAGTAATCTCACTCAAATACTTAACAGCAGATCGCAAGCAGTAAAAGTTTGGTAACTGAACAAAGTCAAGGGTTACTACACACTTGACAGACGAACATCAAAGTCTCGTCCAAAACAATTGAAAAGATACAGATGAATTTCCCGGTATTTACTTCTAAAAAGAATAATCGATTGCATTCACATACCATTGAACACGTTTTACGTTTGGTATTTTCAAATACTTAACTTATGCTATATTAGTTTGTTGAGTGAGTAACTGCTACAGCAGTCCGGAAAACGGCTTGAGTTCTACTATCATCCTGTTACTGTCTTCTGTATGAACATATTAAGAATCATTCATTTTTGGTCACATACAGATTATTCATTTCAACTTTTGAGTTATTTTCATTTTACCGATCATCTCAAATATTCATCTCGCAAAATTGACTAGAAAGTTCAGTTGGTGATAATTATTAATAAGATATGGTGATCAGCATATTAGACTTTCAAATCCTGAGTCCGGTTAACAACTTGTTATCTTTATTTACAAACTTCCCTTCGTAAATTCAACCACGTTGATAGTACCACATTTTTTATTTGCTATCCGAATACGGTAAAGTTTGTTTTTTTTTGAAACGTCGATCTGTTTGGTATATTATTAGCACGTGACAAGCTTATCTCTTTCTGTTGAATGGTCTCAAATTATTTCTACAATAAATGTGCCTATACCGTTGCGATGTCAGTTAAATTTTGAATGTCTGATCTTTGAACGAGTTAACTTTCCCTCTGTAATATACTTTTTGAAAAAATTGTATTGAAAGCAGATCGCAATGTTATTTGGTTATGTTTACATTATGTTAACCGTGGAGTTATGAACGCTATCTGAAATATTTTGCGTGCAATCGAATTGATAGGCATACTCAAGTTAGTCATTTGAGTAGTTATATTCTCGAACAGTTATGAAAACGTACATTTTTTTCACCATCTATCAAAATTCTTCAAAATTATATTCATAGAAAGTTTTATGTTACAACACAAAAAACGCAATGCTTTTAAGCACATAAAAAAAATGCTACGCAGCAATTTCGAAGCATAGTTTTCTTGGGCGTTACCAGTTCATTCAGAGTGGGGACAAAAAACTATGTTAATCCATTTTTCCCAAACCGTGCCCATACACGATTCGTCAGTTTTCTTTCCAACTCTTTTGATTCCCTAATAAGCAACGAAAGTTCAAATCACACAACGTTCTGTAGATAAGTGTCCGGTAAAGACAAGCGTTGGTGATGCTTCAGTTCGTACTAATGAAATCCTTGAGACCAGATGAAAATCTTTAGATATCGGCTAGTATTTAGTGTTTACTGATATGGGAGTAGAGATTATATCTGTGTGGATAGATGTGGCGTAATGGTACATGGAAACAAAGCCGAGCATGAAACCTATTTGAAAATGATTTTCGCCTTCTGGTTTTTTACTGAATACATAAATTCATCGCTGTATTACGTCTATACCAATCAACGCCAACTTTAGTTCAAGATAATCCTAAATGATTACATGTCTTTCAAATGAATCGTCAATTCAAAATGCACTTTATTCGAAGTAATTGATTAATTTTGAATGGATTACGTAACATTTTGTTGAGACCACACCACAAACCACCAAAAACGTATGTATGTTCGCACCGAATCCATATCATGTGGGGGGAGGGCGTGGTCTTCCTCTCTTTTTATGATGCAATTAGGTAAAGGTTAACGGCGAGGTCCCACACCGCTCACTCACTCTTGGATCCTACTTGTATTGGCTTACTTTTAATAATAGATATGGGGTGACACCCCCCAAACAGTTCAGCGTATGCCACATAAACTTACATCATCGGTCAGGCGATTTCTCTTTACCAACTTCATTACCGGCTAGTCTGAACACGGACGCTACCGATGGTGACATTTACCCTTACGCATATTTTTTGTCACTTGGACCAATTGAATTTTCTCCAAAAAACCGACCGTTTATTACCTGCAATTGTTTCACTGTGCCATCTGGTTTACTGTCTTGAATAAGACTATACAATATCTGGAACTCAGATTGCTACGAACTGTTTCAGTAAATTTTCGTCACCAAATGTGATTCATCACTGTTCCGACTGGCAAGAGTTCGAGGTGAAGCACCTAGCACGTCCAGAGATGTAACACAACCAATGAACGCCCTTATAAAAAGTTGGTTCTATGAGTGCAATAACATACATATTCCATGAAGCAGCTTCAGTTGAAATTCATTAATTTTATGTATGCACTTCACTCGTAAACTAGTATGTTTCTTAGTCAGTCAGAGTTATATGATCTTGAAACAGTTGCATCTGTCCAAGTTTTTCGTTTGTAAATAAAATAAGTCCACATGATGCACTAAGATAAATTATCAGCTCTCCTTACTACAGCCATTCGGTTCAAAATTTTTATTCCACTGAAATATTAATTGTACCATAAAGTTTGAATTGCAACCATGACCAGTTTCGGAGTCACTGTCATAAAATACACTCACGCAGAAGCATAATATTCGATGGGAACTTAGTCGAGTGAAGCCTCCGACGACTGACAAGTGAACAGACGAACTGTCATATTGTTAAAAAGATTAAAATAGGCGGCAAAATATACGGAAAATTCCTAACAAGTGGTCATATTTTGCAGACATAAAACCGTTTAATATCCTACACCACTTGCTACAGCAAGGTTTGATTGAGCTAAATCTATACAGAAAATATTCGAGGTTCTTTATAACACTTCACCACTGCAGTTGATCGGTTACAAGAGTTGTTCAGTTTTAAACCGAATGTTTCAACTACTTGTAGTAAGCAGAGATTTAGTACTACCTATGGCAGTTAAAAATCACTTGCACTTTGTGTTTTGCGGACCAAAAAGAAAATCGAAAACTTGACAGATGACATTTGATATGCAACCCAAATCTGGAGTGCAGTCAGCTGATGTAGTCTGAAGACCACTTCTACGAGTTAAGAATATTGCAAATAGTACACTGTTTGCGGTCGTACTACAGCTATGGAACCTCGGGGAAGCAAAGTTTGATGGCCTCTGAAATACAAATCTGAGAAATACTTGAGTCTGTCATTGGGCAAGACCGTGACTGACGGAACGTCCAGGATCAGCCCACAGTGCGTAACAAAGAACACTCCTGGTAACTTAAGTATCACTCACAAGTCATCTGTCAGTTGGATTATGTGACTGGTATTCATCAAGCAATCGGCAATCAAATGGTCTGACGAAGTTTTGACAGGTTGTGTAGCACGTTAAATCGTGAATGTACTTCGTGAATTCCTCCCTCTTCCTACGATACAAGGATCCGACAGGCCTAGTAACATAAGAATCACTGAAACTGCATGTGAACTTGCACATACAATGTGAAGTATACAACTATGTTACCTACATCTAGGCCTGATTGGCTGCACTAAAACTGGCACAAAAACGTAAATACTGAAGGTCCATTGTACTTCCGTTGAGTTGATAGTGTCAGGTACTGAGTTGAAAACAGTCTAGTATTGTCTCCCTTAAATAACAGTCGTACCTATGAGAATTTTTAAGATTGACTGTTTCTTGTAGTTTACTTAGTCCAGCTGTACCATGTCAGTCATCACACGTTGCTTGACAACCATTAGGCATCAGTGTACCACATCTAATTTCCAACTCTAGATCCAATGTGTCGGTCAAGAGCAGGTTTGCGCCATATGATCTAAGCAAAGCATTGTGTTGAGCGTCAGCTAACCGGGTGATAAACGTCTAAATATTTTCAATGTCCACTGCGAATAGAATTTCGAAGTAGGACAGAGAACGAGCTTGAGAATTACGAGTGCAATGATGAGTATATTGTAGTATGTTAGGCAACATTGTAAAAAAGCTTCTTTCGCAACCAACTGTAAAAAGCTTGAGATCTGGCGTGAAAGCAATTTCAGAAGGACCTAATAGCAATGCGTTCCTTTTCACTGGTATTGTTTTGCTCTCGATACTAATATTTTGTCAGATCAGGTGGACTAGTTGTGAACTTATTGTTGTACAAGAAAGTCTAGACATGAGTGACCGAGTGAATTGGAAGCTAATAGAGCACGAGTTAAGTGTACATAAACTGAGCTCAATATTGGATCTAAAATGTTAGCTACGGTAGGTCTAGATCACGTGGAAGGCAAGATAGGAGTACAGACGATATGGTCAAAAGGGTACGGTGATAACAGATTCAACTTGTTTTGATGCAGAAGGAGAAGAAACCATAAGCCAGGTCCGTTGAAATGTTAATCGATAGATATCTGCAACAAATAAGTTGAATCGACCTAAGGCCAGATCTGATAGGCCGGAGAGCTTGCAACTGCCAACTTCATTTATACTGCAGTTCGTGGGACCAAGCGTCCCGCACAACCATAAACATTCGCCTAATTGCTTCGACCTCTTACGGATCTATTTTCAGCGCATGATCGGCACGTACGAAATACCTGACCTTGACCTGATCTTCCACTTTATGGTGACTTGGTATTGTTTATCCTGACCTACACTGTTATCTTGACGAGGTGGTCGGGCTTGTATGTTGTTTTGATCCGACGGGCTATGCTGACTAGGACTCCAGTCATTTCAGGTACAACTTCGTCAGACAGGCCAAAGGGAAGCAGTCAGACGAAAAGCAGTTACACTCATAGGATTGTATGTCACACTACTGATCACGTAGGAGTGCTTAGGTAGTGAGCCACGATCTCATGGGCATACAGCAGAACTATTTTTATAGTTGCGACACTGCTGTCTTCCCTATCAGCAATAAAGGGGTTAGCAAACGGGTACCCTCAAACAAAAAGCACTCCGATCGTCCAATGGTTGACCGTGATAACCGGCGTATTATCCACTACGGTCGAAAAATATCCCGTATCTCACAAAAACCCGATGTAGTTCCGAGTGAATCCACCGCGCACACCAGTGCTCAAATTTAGACATTACTGTCTCATTCACTGCGATGTCGAACCAGACAAACGCCTCATCGCCGAATGAGTCAGACTCTTGAGTCAATGGCTCCTGGTAGGGTCTCCCAGGAAAACCCTATATCCTGTTGTCTCGCCCGTCAGACGTTTGAGTCAGAGACTCAGGGTGGGGTCTCTCAAGTCAACACCATTCCGCGGCATAAACGGCCGGGAAGTATCAGAAGTTATCGCTCTCTTGACAGTGACATTACTAACCACTCTCGACTTTCTCCTACTGTTTTACCCCTAATTTCTTCTGCCTTCCATATGCCTTCGGGCGATTATTGTTTTCTGAGTCCAAGACAACTGGTAAACATTGGCATCTTTAATGTCCGCACTCTCCGACAAGTCGGTCAGCAAGCT